>SNQJ01S0099589.1:0-15150 GCA_010110895.2 Picea sitchensis
AGTTGTGAGCAGATATATGAACAATCTAGGTAAAGAACATTGGGAGGCAGTAAAGTAGATTCTCAGATACTTGAGAGGTACTACTAATAATGCATTATGTTTTGGAGGTTCAGAAACTATTCTACAAGGATATGTTGATTCTGATATGGCAAGTGATAAAGATAGTAGGAGAAGTACCACAGGGTATGTATTTACTATAGGTGGAAAAATAATAAGTTGGATTTCAAAAATGAAATTTTTTTTTGCACTTTCAACAATAGAGGCAGAGTATGCTACTGCTACAGAGGCTAGTAAAGAGATGATTTGGTTACAGAGGTTTATGGAGGAATTGGGAAAGAAGCAAGAGAATAACAGGCTTTACTGTGATAGTGAGAGTGCCATTCATATTGCAAAGAACTCATACTTCCATTCGAAGACTAAGCATATACAGTTGAGGTACCACTTCATACGATCCATCTTGGAAGATGGACATTTGAAGTTGGAAAAGATACACGCTAGCCAATATCCTGCATACATGTTAACAAAGGGAGTAACCAGAGAGAAACTGAGTTCCTACTCAGTTTCAGTTGGTCTTCAAGAATGAAGATGAAGATGAGAAATTTTCCAGGTCCAAGAAGGTTCATAGTCCAACATATACAACAGCAGTGGAGTTGTTGAGATCAGTCTCCAAGTGGGAGATTGTTGGTTGTGGAGCCTAATTATCTTCTTGATTCAGAGGTATTTTACTTTCATCCATGTTTATACCCCATGAAGTATTTACACCCCGAAAGTATGTACACTCTTCCATGCGGGGGAGTGTAGAGGGGGGGTACCCCCTATGCGGGGTCCCGGGGGGCTATCCCCCTGACTAGGGGGTCTAGGGGAAAGAAGGCCCCCATTGGGGGTTCGGGGGCGAAGCCCCGGAAGGAAAAATTGCCTTGTAAATGTATATTGTAATTTCATTGTAAATTTGGACTGTTCATTATAAGGCTGCAGATCTAACGATAGAGATTATGTTAGGGGTTTTTTCCCTAGAAGAAAACCCTCTTTTATGAGGGAAATGTATTGTGGCTATGGTTGATGGAAAATATTGTATTCTGAGATATGAGACTGTGAGAGAAAGAAGAGGAAGTTACAACGGGTTTTCTGTCGGTTGTATCCCTTCATATGTTGGATAATAATAAAGGAAGGACCTGGCAATTTCTATGGTGGATGTAGCCTACACTGGGTGAACCATGTAAATCTGTGTCTCTATTGTATTGTGTATCTTCTATGTTTTGTTTCCACATTTGTTTTATTTTATTTCTCCACGGTCCTGTTTTTCTAACAAAATTTTGTTAAGATATCAAGTTCCTCCAATAAAATATTCTAGGAAAACAAAAATAATATTATCTTAATCTAACTAACTCCAAAATCTCAGTCAACAATACACAAAATAAGACTTAATTGAAACATTTTTCCAATAATAGACAAAATTTAAGGGTGCCATTCTTTCTTGATAAATGGACCAAGTCATCATGCTCCCAAAAATAGTAAGCCACATCCTTATCTACAAGTGCACCCTTCTAAAAGAGTCACATCTGTGAGATGAAGTGGAACAACCTCCATAAAAACACATGGGATGAGTTGATCTCCGCCAATAGGTTTTCAAGAGTAAGTAAAAATGGCATGTATGGCATGATCCCAATTAGGTGATGGAAGACAAAATAGACACAAGAATTAGTGGACACCCTCATTAACATGCATGGGAATGCATACAAGTTCAGTTGATCCTCAAGTGTGAGTGGCATGTGATATCATCATATAAGGTAGAAATTCTTCAAGTGAGAGGGAACCCTCCTAGAAACATGTGGTACACACCATATTCAAGTGAATATACAGTTGAAACAATGAATGTTCAACCTCCAATATAACTAACTCTAAAATCTGTGTAATAAAGCCTCAAAGTGGAACACATATATTTGTGAAATTCATGAGAAAAGAGAGTTATCCATGACTTAGAGTGTCTATCCAATATTATATATCCTTAAGGCTCCAATAGAAACAAGAAACCAAGAAATCCCTCATGCTAAGGCAGTACCATATCATCACCCCTCCTCAAATGGCCTGAAAATGACCTAAAAATGGTGACCAATGCTAGAAATCCATGATAGAAGGGGTTTGTTCACCAAGTAAAGTGTATATTTTATAGAATGTGATCTCAAGTACAAATTTGGGTTGTTGATTCTGTACTATGACAACAATAATGACATATGATGGTATAAAGATGGATGAACTTCTCTTGGTTTCGAGAATAATTTATCCTCTACTAAACAAGGCCAACCACATGAAGGTGGAAGCTCATATGGCCCCTCCCCTTCCCCTCACATCACTCTTAATTCCCCAATAGTAACCAATGTATAAAATAGAAAATAATCAAAATCAACATAGTAAGATTCATGCATAGAAACTAACAAAACAAAAATTAATTAAGGTAAATGAAATTATGTGTTTGTAAATGATATTTTTAGTTTACCATGTACTCTAGTATGGCGATTATTTTTAGGTTTCACATAATAATTAAAAAACATGTAACACAGGATATAAAAAATTAGCATAAAACTTAAAAACATGTAATTAACCCATGACATAAGTAAATTATTTTAAGAGAATAATTCATACAAATTAAAATATATAGTTACGTACCTGATTGAACTCAACATGTGTATCATCCTTATTTTGAATCTTCTTCTTCATCGAAATCAACATGTTTATCATCATTCGGTTCAGAAACTAGGTTGAAAGGATTGTCAATATCATTATCATCATCAATGTCATTTTCAAGCATATTTTCATCGACTCATCATCAAGATCAACTGCATTATCTCCTATGTCGGGTTCATCTTCTCTGTCTTCTTTGTCTGTCAACCCATGATATTCCATATTTGTTTGATCTTGCACATCATATTATACTTCAATATCATCTTCTTCCTATACATGAGTATACTTAATTGCCCTTCCTCTTGGATCATATCTAACAACAAATGACCAATCCCTCTCACCTGGAACCTTTGAGTAAAATACATGTTCACATTGGCTTGGATAAACATAGTGATCATGTCCTCTTTCAAACATCATTGTTTTAATCATCAACAATCCATTGGCATGTTGAATAATAATTCTTTCATCATTGTATTCATGCATTCGTAACCTATACCATTTGACGTCAAAACAAAACTAATTTGAAGGAATTGAAGTCACACTCAAGTATATCATTCAAATACCCATAGTATCTATTTTTAGATTCTCGGGGATGTCTTCCACTCCTAGAGGAAACATTAGTGACCTGGAATACTGTAGTCATCTTGCTATCAAAAATTTTCCTGGTTTCATCCAACTGTTTGACGTGAAATTTACGAAAATTGCACCACATAGCCTTGTGGTGTTTCAACTACAATATGACAGACATGTAAAAGATGCATTGTCAATTAATAAACATTTTTATATAACTTTGAAAGTATCTGAAAAAAGAAACAATTCCAGTCACATTAATATAATATAAAATAACTGAATAAAATGGGTGAATTTTCTTGCATGTCCACCTTTCAAACCATATGCTAAATCAATCTCCCTCTACGTAACATTGGCATCATTTTTACGACGAGTTTCTCTAACCAATTCAGACAATTTTTGCCATGATAACCTAGCACCATGATGTTGTTTACATATTTCAATCCATACATTCATCCATTCAATATTGTTTGCAATTTATAAATGTAGTGCACCCCAATCTTGAGTAGTTGAATCAAAAAATCATAATTCACCAATAATAAATATTAGTTATAACCATGGTAAATATTAATAATTAATGAAATAATGGATATTAATATATTAATGAGTATGAATATATACACAAAAAATGAAAATTTATATGTATTAATATAAATCTCCACAATTATTAATACATTACCTCTCAGTTTTTTTATTCTACCTTTCCCCAATAGGTGCTCTTGATATTCAAATTTTTTGATGGATTTCACATCCCAAATGTGATCCATTGCATGCATATCTAGTGCTGCTAATTTAGGAATATATTGACTAATATACACCATGGATTGATATACTATATATCCCTCCACCATAGAACCCTCAGGACGTGCTCTTTGTCTAACCAAATCCTTCAATGATTTCAAGTGCCTCTCCACCATCCACATTGACCTTGTGTGTATAGGTCCATACATTTCAATCTCCTTGACTTGGTGTATGAGGTAGTGTTCTTATGCATTGAAAAATGTTGGAGGTAGATACTTTTTCAGTTCACACATTAGTCGATGAATTTCTCTCTTCCAATACTTTATATCATCTTCATGGATTTCTTTCAATGACAACCATCTACATATCATGACATGAGAAAATAAAATGTTTCAACATTATAATATAATGTATATAATACATTCCAAGTAAAACACATGTCATTAAGTACAACAACAAATTGAAAGAACATTTTTCATATAAATCACAGCTACTTACCTCATGTATTTTCCAAGATCACATATAACTTGTTTGACGTTGTTGTTAAAGTCATTTGGGAGAGATAGCGGTAGAGCATACTGTAAAAAACAAAATGAATCGTTATCTGTTTCGACCAAAGTAGAAGAAAACAAATTTCTTAAAAGATGTATATGGCCAATATATAAATATGTATACCAAAATTATTACCTTAATGAAGGTATTCCAATCATGTGTTTTTACCCCCACCAAATTCACCTTTCTTCGTTAATATATTATTTATGTTTGAAGCAAAACCTGTGGGAAATTTAATTCTTTGAATGACCTCTTTTACATCATTGTTTTGTTGCTCTATTAATAACCATGGAAGGTTATTTTGGTCTCCATCGTCATTTGATCGTATCACACTTCACAGTGCATGATTGGTTTCTTGAATGTCAGTACAAATTTTGACAATTGTTTCTTTATCCCTCCTACCATCTATGATTAGCCATAACATTTTTGTCACATTCTTCCCGATATGCATTGTATCAAAACAATGATCTAGTTTTATCTCCTCGTAGTAGGGAAACCTCATGAATTGAGTGGGATAACATTTAATTCCTCATGGAATCCCATTATTAACTCCTTCATGATGGTGGCCTTCATCATGAAACATAAAATAAATCACAACAATTCAAATACGGTAAAATAAATTCAATAATTATTAAAATAAAAATTCAAAACATTACGTATACAATACATCAATAAATTGTGTACCTTGATGATTTCTATTATATTCCAACCTCCATAGGTGAGGTGTCATTCTTCTTGGTTTTAATCGAGTCTCTTATTTCCCATTAAAATATGTTTTTCAGTAGTACGATACCTATGGTTCTTAGGGAGGAGGTGCCTATACTCACCAAACACCACATTTCCTAAACTTTTTGAATGATGATACTTCATCTTAGGACCACAAACTAGACATGCAAATTTACCCTTTGTTTGAAGACCTGCAACAGATGGATTAATGTCAATTACACGATGGAATTATTTAAAAAACATGCATGATATCTTTAAAAAATTATATAGTATTAAAGTGAAACAAAATGCTACATACCACAAAAATGTGTTAGTCCTAGGGCATCATGAATTGTCCATACAAGAATTCCATGGAATTTAAATTTCTTCTCCCCAATTAGTTTACATATTTCATACATAGTGATGTCAACCCATAACTTTAGTAGCTCATTGATAAGAGGCTTGATATATACATTCATATATTTAACTTGGTACTTACCTAATTGTTTTAAACTACACATAATTACTACCATGATATGTATATATAATTAAATAAATAAACAAAAGATATTATGCAAAAAATGAAACAAATGAAAATGTTACATCAAAAAAATTAATGTAAAAAAAAAACTGGAACAATCATTGTCAACATTATGTGCTCCCTCTTTATTGACATCCAATGAGGAATTTTATTGTTGATAACAAAAATAATCCACACTGAGTAAATAGACCTAAGCTCTTTGAATGGATTAACATCATCAGCTGCCAATGAAATCCTAACATTACGAGGTTCATCTTTGAATCTGGCCACTTTTCCTCAATTTCATTAAATGCATTTAACCATTTGCAGGCATTCAAAAAACACCATTTTCACTTATGTTCCTTGCATGGTAATCCATAAAGTGTGCTATGATTTCACACCTGAAAAATCAATGAAAATGTGGAATTATGGGAATATGACGAAGAACCTTTCGAGGCACCTTTTTTTTTACTTGATTGATTCGATATCTACTAATAAGACATTGCACAAATTTTGTTTTTGATGCATGTTGTACATAATATATAATATGATCATTAGGACCTACATCTATAGTTTGATACTCCATTCAAACATCTTTCATAATGGCATGCAAATCTTGATATGTGCAAGGTAAAATATTTGACGATGGTAAAAAAAATCACCTAACAATCTGCAACATAACAAATAACTAGTTAATGTAAAGAATATTAATCGTAATATTGCATTCTTATTCTACACATTAGTTAACACTAGAAAACATAGAAAAAAGTCAACATTTATGTACATGAGATGAAACATATTACATACCTTAGGATATGTGTCATACAAGTGTTCAACAAATGATTCATAACCTTTAAGTTCACCAGCATCAATGTAGCAGAGAGAATATTTGCTCTTGATCCTTTATAAAGCCGTTTATTTTCCTTTTCTAATAGAGGTCCATCATAAATACCATCATTGTCCCCATCCTCATTTGAATGAGCAAACAAATATTGGATCATTTTATTTGTCCCATCATCTTCTTCCATGAGATCTTCATTTGCTTCATATTCAATGTAGCGGAGAGAATATTTGTTCTTGATCCTTTATAAAGATGTTTATTTTCCTTTTCTAATAGAGGTCCATCATAAATACCATCATTGTCCCCATCCTCATCCGATTGAGCAAACAAATCTTGGATCATTTTATTTGTCCCATCATCTTCTTCCATGAGATCCCCATTTGCTTCATGTTCCTCATCAACTTGTACAACATCATTTCTACTACTACTCGGTGTAGCATTTTGTAGAAAGTTAGGGGGAAACTATAACTTTATAATTATAAACAATCATACAAAATTAGCATGTATAACAAATATTCAAACAATACACACACACACACACACACACACACACACACACACACACACACACACACATATATATATATATATATAAATCAATATAAAAACAAATAATGAATATATAGCTAATTACCACGGGACGATATTCATTCAATCCCCCATCAGTGTGCCCTTATTTCCTACAATGGATTTTAGTTGTTTCCATCAAAATTCTTATGGGACGTGTAAAACAACATTTTTTGCAAGGTCAATAACATCTACCGTCACCCTTTTCACCCTCTTTACTTTTTTCCCACCTCTAATATTTTCCAACATTATTTCACACAAAAATACCTTTTATGAACCATCGTTGTTATATAAATATTGTCGCAACATATCTAATTTGCTAAATATTTATATATTTTGTTTCGCCGACATTCCGACAAAAGTTTACCAAGTCAATGTTGACATTGTCAAATAGTTGGGTGACTATTTGAACAGTGCAACGGTAATATTTGTATCATCACACATGCGACGAACTCTTCTTTTTGTCACTCTTGCACTTGTGACAAAAGGTATATTTCATCACATGGACGAGGAACGCGGGCTGATTAAAAAAAAAAGATAAATTTAAATCTTTATCTTCATTTTGGCGATGAAAGGCTACTTTCGTCACAAATTTTTGAATATGTAGTAATGAATAGCACTGGAGCCCTGGAGAAATTGAACACCCTGAGGGACTGCATGGAAGAAAAAGGGGTTCATTTATTTGGGTTGTGCAGGCTGAAGGGGAAAGAGAGCTGAAAATTCAGATTGTTGTGTGGTTGGGAAAACTTGGGAGCTAATTATCCGATTATTGTGTGTTTTATATTTGGCCTAGGACCCATCCTCATGCATTCATAGCCCTGGATCGGGGGTGACCTACTGTTGAGAATTGGAACAACGGTGTCTATGGTTGGGAGGAACGTCCTTGGTATATAGCTAGTTGGTGATGGTTTAATTAAATATAAGTTCTCTTTGTGTTTTCTTTATATGTATATTTCGTTGTGTATTATTATTATTATTATATCTAAGAGATGTATTTATAATGTGTCTGCTTGTTGGTTATTGTTGTGCATGGCACACTATTTATTTATTTTATTTTGTAGCATGAATCTTGATTTTTTGCATGTGTGGTTATTGCATTCTTTCATGCTTGATTTCAAATTAATTATTACCAGAATTCAAGATCATTTAAAAAAAATTGTTTTGAGGTCGCGTTCCTAGCCTATGGGTGGTTGGGTATGTTATAGATTGGTATCAGATATTATGGTTGAAACATCAGAATGGAATGGGCCAGAACTATTGGACATGGTATTTTCAATAAGATAGAATATATCTTCGAGATCCTAAAGCTCAAGAAAAGGAGCACCTTAAGGAAGTGCTATTGGGATCGAATTAACAACAGATTAACTATATAAACACATTCAGAACTCTAAGGAAACTATGTTACAGTCAGGATGTTGTAAACTTAGTTTTCATTGATTTCAACCATGGAAAAAAGTATGCATAAGAACATGCAATAGGAAATAAAATCTCAAGAGAAAGAGCATTGTAGAAATCATGCAAAAGCCATAGCACAATGCAAACAGAGATCCTTTGTAAAGGATCGTGGAATTGTGGCCATGAGATCAAGAGCCATTAGATCTAATTGATAAATGTTGGGTATAACCAACACCATCATATTGAACTGATATATCATCAACCATTGATCGAGGCCAAGTAGGAGATGGAAAGTTTCGGGACTACGGAACTTCACCACTTCAGCAATTGTTGGAGACAAGGAAGAGGCATGAAATATTGAAGTCACCAAACCTTGAAACCATCTAACCATTATATAGATGGAATAATTTGAGAGTGATGCAAGTCATTAGATCATGAGTGGAAGGATAGTGTAAGTTTTGAGACTCCAAAACTTCGCCACTTTGGTCATTATTGGAGACAAGGCAGAGGCATGAAATCCCAAATTCATGAAACCTTGAAATCCCACCAACTTTTAGATTGAGGGAAGAATTCAGGAGATATGTGAGCCATTATATCCGGAATGGAATGATAGCGTAAGTTTTGGGACTCTAGAAATTTTCCACTTCGACGATTACTAAAGACTAGGAAAATATGTGAAGTGTTGAAGCCATGAAGTGTCAAAACCACAAAGTGTCGAAGCCATGAAATGCAAATCCGAAGTCGTGAAATCACGTGGGCCATTAGATATGGAGTATAGGAACATGGGCCATCTGTTTGGTTGATGGTGTGTATTATGCCACGTGGAAGGGGTGTCATATGGGGACACGTGTCACATGAATTAAGTTACTTTTGGATGCCAACATGTCCATTTTTTAGTGACACATGGCACACATACCATGGATCCACGTCAACATAGGTGACATCATCATGCCATGTCATGTCTGGGATTATGGTCTCTGGGAATGTCTAGCTTCTTCTACCAGGAAAAGTGTCGAAGGTCGAAGTAGTGAAATCAAACGGGTTGTTGATATAATTCCCTCTGGTATTTCTCATGACTGTCATATCAAACAGTGGAAGGATAGGGTAATATTCAATATTTCAAAGTCCCGGAGTAACGAAATCATGCAAACTATGTTGGTTCTGGAGTCTGATTATCTTCCTAATTCATAGGTCTTTGTTTTCATCCCTTTTTATACCCCATGAAGACTTTACACCCCATAAGAATGTACACTCCTCCATGTAGGGGAGTGCATGGGGGGTTACCCCCCTTGTGGGGTCCATGGGAAAGCAGGCTCCCGATAGGGATTCGGGAGCGAAGCCCCTGAAGGAAAAATTGTCTTGTAAATTTATATTGTAATTTCATAGTAAATCTAGATCGTTCATTATAAGGTCGTAGATCTGATGTTACAAGTTATGTTAGGGTTTTTTTCCCTAGAAAGCAACCCTCTTTTATGAGGGAAATGTATTGTGGCTATGTATCATTGTGAATATTGCATTCTAAGTGAGGAGATTGTGAGAGAAGAAGAGGAATTTACATCAAGTGTGTTGTAGGTTGTATCCCTTCATTTGTTGGATAATAATAAAGGAAGGACCTGGAAATTTCTCTACTAGATGTAGCCCACACTGGGTGAACCACGTATATTTATGTCTCTATTGTATTGTGTGTCTTCTTTGTTTTATTTCCGCACTTGTTTTATTTTATTGCTCTGCGATATTTTTTTTTCTAACAAATGGTATTAGAGTGAAAGGTAACTCGAAGGAAAAGAGGGTTCCTAGTTTGAGTGGGAGCAATAGCAGAAGATGGAAAGTTTAGGGTTGAGAAATTTAACGGCCAAAACTACCAGTTATGGAAGATGCATATGGAATATTATTTATATCAGAAGGATATATTCCTACCATTGTGTGGAATAGAAAAGAAGTCAACAGCCATGAAGGATGAAGAATGGGATATTCTTGACAGAAAGGCTCTAGGAACGATACAGTTGAGCCTGATAGCATCGGTGTCTTTCAATATTTCGAAAGAAAAGACAACGAAGGATCTTGTGGATGCATTGGATAAATAGTATGAAAAACCATCGGCGTCCAATAAGATATTTCTAATGAAGAGATTATTTAATATGAAGATGTCAGAAGGTGGGTCTGTTGCAGATCATTTAAGTGAATTTAATATGGTTACTAATTAGCTAAGTTCTGTAAAACTAGACTTTGATGATGAGTTCGGGGATCTTCTAATCTTGTGCTCATTTCCAGAAAGTCAGAGCGACTTGGTCATGGTTGTAAGTAACTCTATATCTAGTTCAAACACTTTAAAATTTTATGATGTTTTCGGTGTTATCCTTAGTGAGGAAATGTGACGGAAAAGAACAGGTGAGACATCAAGTAATGTGTTAAACATGGAGAACATTGGAAGACAAAATAATAGAGGAAAGTGTTGGATTACTGAGAGGGGGGGTGAATCAGTAATAGAGAAATTTAATATTTTTTAACCATATAATCCAAGTGTTATATCCATGTAGCATTATCATCCAATAACTACAGAGTAAATAAGAAATGAACAAATGAAAAATCATACACATACACAGTACACCAATGTTTTACATGGAAACCCAAAGCGGGAGAAAACCACGAAATATTTTTTCTTATATGTCTTGAAGAATTACATTCATTGGAAGCACCAACTTCCTTTGTTTTCTAGCTACAACTAGAAGGAGGCTCCAGCCCCCTAGTTTCCCAGGCTACAACCTGAGGGAATCTCCAACTCCCCAATTATCTGGCTACAACCAGAAGGAGGCTACAACCCCCTATGTTCTCCAGCTACAATCAGAAGGTGGATACAACCACTTGTCCTTGCCTCGTCCAACTGCCCTGATGTATAAGTAGAATGATGGAACCACTATCACACTATCACTTTGAGATATACTACTGTAAACCTGTACCAATCAACCTGTACCAAACAACCTATACCAAACAACATGTACCAATAACCTGAATCATGCATAAACCATGCATCAACTTGTACCTCAACCTACAATCAACCTGTACCATAAAAAAGCACATCAACCATGCACCAACCCATACCTCAACCTGTACCATGAACAAGTGCATCAACCATGCACCAAACATGTATAAATAACCTGTCACAACAAATTGTCCAAAAAACCTATCACAACAACCTATCTCATCAATTTTATCAACCAAATCATATCTACTCACCAAGATCAATCAACAAGACAACTTTCAAAGATGTGCATCAACTAAGTATAACACAACAACCCGTAATCATCACCAAGATCAATATGTGCTTGTAATAATACAAGTATGCTACATCATCCATAAACCATGTGTCAAAAATACTTCTAACAAGTGCCTCCAACCATGTACCAAGTATGTACCAATCATGTATCAACTACTCATCAACTGTGACTCATCAATATGTACCAACATCATCAACTATACACCTCATGTATATGCCAACTCATCAACTACTTGTCTCAACCATGTACCCGACATGTACCTCAACCAAATGCCCTCATAAATTTCATCATACAAATATGTTTTGTAACTCTGTAATATACCTAGTGTATATGATCACATTCCTGCAAACCTTCCTTGACTTTAACAATAAGAGACTAGCATTTTCATCAAACTTTTCTTTAGTCTCACATGCCTAGTTTTGGATTAGTTAACAACCCTAACTTGAAATAATCAAAAATTTGTACCTGTTATGAATAAAGATATGAAACTAATACAAAATTTTCTTCAGTGTGTTTTATTCAATTCCTCTAGGTGTCACTACTTGGAACCTCTCATAAAAAGAGTTATAGAACAAATGGCATACCTTGCTGAATTCTGTATTATTCTAGAGAGAGACCTTGTAGAGTGTGCCCTGCACGGAATATTTATTGAGTCGATATGAAAATGTTACACATAATAATATATACTATAATATAACCAACACATTTGTTCTTATGCAATTTGGATCTGTTATGAATAAGTTATGACATTTTTACCCAAAACACATGTTTTAGACTACTTTTAGGGCTAGCCACAAACCCTATTTTCCACATAGTGTAACTCCAAAAATACAATGACCCACAAGATGAATGTTTTAACATAGATACTTGGATATGTTGCCTCAATTTCATATCAATTTCACAGTCTGAATCATTATAGAAAAAAGGTTATTGTGAAAATGGTGAGATGACCTGTAAATAACATACCTTAGAAACCATCATCAAATCAATTTATCCTTCCTTGAATACCGGCCTTCGTTTCTTCACCTTTCATCAGAAATTAGGCTTAGATATCATTTTGTTATCTCAGACACCTATAGATATTCAATATTCTTAAGTTTAATTTAAAATGAGAAAGCCTTGCCTCTTATTTATACTGTCCAAGTAGCTTCCTTAAAAACATCTTCTAGGTCACTTTGCCCACTTTCCTTATCTTAGGGTTAACCCACTTCTAATTTCTCCATTAAATTTATTATTTAAATAATTTATTTTGTATTCAATTTGAATTATAGTAAACTCATCACTTCACTTTATTATTTACCTTTTAAAATCTCTTAAACCACTTTGACTACTTCGACCTTTTGGGGCTTCTAGATGACATATGAGGGTCCTCCAGCTTCGTAAGGCCATAACTCTCAAACTTTGAGGAGTTATGTGACATTCCACATACCACCAGAAATGGAATGACATTTACTATCCATATAGAATAGTATTACCTGAAAATATATTAAAAATCACACCGTTATCCATCAAACAAACTTGGGTCCATTACCCAAACCTGGGTTCTCCAACTTCTCATAGACATAACTCTCTAACCGTGAAGAGTTATGTGACGTTCCACATACCACTGGAAATGGCATGACAATAAATATCCATCAAGGATAGTTTCACTAAAAAATTCACTGACCTTCATCTCATTATTCCACAAATAAGCATGGGTTCTTTAACCATACTTCTAGGATAACTCAATCCTCAAAGCGTCTTCCCGTGATGGATTTCACCATAAGGGGACCACTTTGGAGTTCATCCATTTGTACTTATTATCAACCATGACAAGACAATAATGAGTCATCTTTAAATCAAGCAAACTTGGGTCCATTACCCAAACCTTTGTGCTACTAGAATTTGTTATCATACTTTCTTCAAGGGTTGAAATCAATCACTAAGGGTTGAAATCAATCTACAATATCACTGTCCAATAGTTGACATCAATAACAACAAACAATCCATACCAAATATCCATCAAACTAAGCCAACTATCTGATAATATCTCCCTTTGGCATTGATGGCAACACCAACATTGATGGAAACACTTAGTCATGATAACATTCATGCTTATACTCTTTATCAATGTTTTTATCTCTCCCCCTTTGACATCAATGGCAAAGGGTATCTCCCTTTGGGGTTGCTCCTCCTGACCGAACTCTCCTTAAGGTTGCTCCTCCTGTCTACGTGCCTTTGATTTTTCTTTTTGTTTATAATCCTCTCATTACTCTCTTTCATTTCATATGAATAATATCTCCCCCTTTGATAAAGGTTATCACTCTGAAGTCATATCACTTATTCTCCCCTTGTGACATCGCTCCCCTTGGAAACGTGCCTCTATGCTCTCTCTCCAAGGATTTACCTTTTGCTTATGATAAATCTCTCCCCCTTTGTCCTATTTATGGTGCTTCCTCATGTACATCTAAGACATATAATATAAGCATTCAAAAGTATTCATTTTGGAGTAGAAATTACTCCTAGTCTCTAGCGAAGATACTCAAGGGATTCCCATGGAAGCAATTTTGTAAAGATGTATGCCACTTGTTCTTTTGTTCCCACATATTCAACTCTGATGTTATTCTCTGCAACCCATTCCTGTAGAAAGTGATACTTGATTGGAATGTGCTTTGTCTTGGATTTCATCACTAGGTTTTTGAGATACTGATGGTGCTTGTATTATCACAATAGATTGGAATGGGCTCATCATACTCAACATGTATATCTATCAGAGTTTTTTTCATCCAAAGAGCCTGTGTACAACATGATGCTGCTGCAATATACTCTACCTCAACTATAGATAAAGATATTGAGGATTGTTTCTTTCTTAACTATGATACTAAACACTCACCCAAGTAGAACGCTACTCCACTGGTGCTTCGTCAATCATCAATACAACCTGCCCAATCTGCATCTGTGTAGTCAATAATTGATAGATCCTTTCCTTTTGGATACCATAATACAAACTCTTATGTTCCTTTGAGATATCTGAAAATCCTCTTCACTGCTAATACATGTGATTCCTTTGGTGTTGCTTGAAATCATGCCACTTGTCTAACTGCCTGCATTACATCTGGTCTGGATGTTGTCACATATAGTAAGTTATCGATCATTTATCTATATTGACTCTGGTATGTAGACTTTGAATCATCATCTTTGCTCAACTTGCAACCGGTTTGCATAGGAGTGGTAACTGGTTTGCAATCTTCCATTCCGAACCTCTTTAGCATTTCTCTGATATACTTAGTTTGAGAAATAAAAATTCCTTGGTTTCTTTGACATAT
>SNQJ01S0099589.1:17623-48623 GCA_010110895.2 Picea sitchensis
ATTGATGATGCAACTAGAAAAACTTGGGTTTATTTCATTCGACAAAAATCTGATGTTTTTGATACTTTTAAGAAATGAAAATATTTGGTTGAGAATGAGACAGGAAAAAGGTTGAAGTGTCTCAGATTAGACAATGGAGGTAAATATTGCAGCAAGGACTTTGATGATTATTTTTTATACCATGGGATTCATAGAGAGAAGACAGTTCCAGGAACACCACAAGAAAATGGTGTTTCGGAAAGGATGAACATGACAATCATGGAGCGTGCAAGGAGTATGAGATTGCATGTTGGTTTTCCCTTACATTTCTAGGAAGATACTGTAGATATTATTGTTTACTTAATAAATAGAGTACCTTCAATCTCTTTGGATGGTGGAATTCCATAGGAGGCATGGATAGGTAAAAAGGTAAACTATTATTTTTTTAAGACTTTCAGTTGTGAAGCATTTGTCAATGTTGATAAAGAAAATAGAACAAATCTTGAGTCAAAATCCAAGAAGTGTACCTTTATTGGATACGGTGTTAATGATTTTGGTTATCGCTTATGGGATTATGAAAATCACAAAATCATTAGGAGTAGAGATGTCATATTCAATGAGAAGTCCATGTACAAAGATCATTTGCAGGGAAAGAAACAGGAAAACGAAAAACCAGAATACACAGTGCTTGATGAGATCACTAAAAAAGAAATTTTGAAGGTACCAGAAAATCAAAATGTACAACAAAAGGAGAAACAAGTACCTCAAATTCCTGCAAGTGTTGTTAGAATATCTACCAGGTTAAGTAGACCCCCCTTGTATTATTTATTATTGATTGATTCTGGTGAACCAGAATGTTATGAAGAGGCAATGCAGGTAGACACTAAAAAGAAGTGGGAAAAAGGAATGAAAGAGGAAATGGATTCCTTGGAAAATAACCAGACTTGGGATTTGGTTCAGTTTCCTACAGAAAAAAGAGAATTACAGAATAATTGGGTTTACAAGTTAAAGGAAGAAGATGGAGGAAAAAACGGGTACAAGGATAGACTTGTTGTAAATGGGTTTGCACAAAAGAAAGGTATAAATGTTGATGAAATATTTTCTCTTGTTGTTAAAATGACTTCAATTAGGACTATTTTAAGACTTCTGGCAGTAGAAGATTTTCATCTTGAACAATTAGATGTAAAAACAACTTTTATCCATGGGGATTTGGAGGAAGAGATTTATATGCAGCAACCACAGGGGTATGAGGTCAAAGGAAAGGATAATTTGGTATGCAAACTGAAGAAGATATTGTATGGCCTAAAGCAAGATCCAAGGTAGTGGTATTTGAAGTTTGACATGTTTATGACAGAACAAGGTTATAGTAGATGTCATTTTGATCACTGTGTTTATTTTAAAAGGCTAGAAAATAAAAGCTATATTATCTTGCTATTGTATGTAGATGACATGCTTATTGTAAGGTCTAATATGAAGGATATAAATGTGCTCAAGAATAAACTAGCTAATTCATTTTCAATGAAGGATTTGGGTGTTGCAAAGAAAATCCTTGGTATGAGAATAACAAGAGATAGGAAAAATCGCAAATTGACATTGTCTTAGGGTGAGTACATAGAGAAGGTGTTGGAGAGGTTTAGAATGCAGAATGAAAAACCAGTTAGTACACCTTTGGCCAGCCATTTCAAATTAACTAAGGAAATGTGTCCCAAGACACAGGAGGAGATAGACTGCATGTCCAGGGTCCCTTATTCATTAGCAATTGGTAGCTTGATGTATGCCATGGTTTGCACAAGACCAGATATTGCACATGCAGTGGGAGTTGTGAGCAAGTATATGAACAATCTGGGTAAAGAACATTGGGACACAGTAAAGTGGATTCTCAGGTATTTTAGAGGTAATTCTACTCATGCATTATGTTTTGGAGGGTCAAACGTTGTTCTACAGGGATATGTTGATTTAGATATGGCAGGTGATAAAGATAGCAGGAGGAGCACCATAGGGCATGTTTTTACTATAGGTGGAACAACAGTAAGTTGGATTTCGAAACTGAAAAAGGTTGTTGCACTTTCAACAACAGAGGCAGATTATGTTGTTGCTACAGAGGCCAATAAAGAGATGATTTGGTTACATAGGTTTATGGAGGAATTGGGAAAGAAGCAGGAGAATAGAAGGTTGTACTATGACAGTGAGATTGACATTCATCTTGCAAATAACTCAACCTTACATTTGAAGACTAAGCATATATAGCTCAGGTACCATTTCATACGATCCATCTTGGAAGATGGACATTTGAAGTTGGAAAAGATACACACTAGCTAGAATCCTGCAGACATGTTAACAAAGGGAGTAACCAGGGAGAAACTGAGTTCCTGCTTAGATTCAGTTGGTCTTCAAGCATAAATATGAAGATGAAAAAATTTCCACGTCCAAGAAGGATCAGAGTCCAACATATACAACAACGATGGAGTTTTTGAGATTAGTCTCCAAGTGGGATATTGTTGGTTGTGGAGCCTGATTATCTTCCTGATTCATAGGTATTACGGGGTCTGGGGGGTCCATGGGAAAGTGGGCCCTGGCGAGAGTTCGAGGGACAACATTCCCCGATGAGGGTTTGAGGGCGAAGCCCCCGAAGGAAAATTTTCCTTGTAAATGTATATTGTAATTTCATAGTAAATCTGGACCATTCATTATAAGGTTTTAGATCTGACGGTAGAAGTTATGTTATGGTTTTTTTTTCCTATAAGGAAACCCTCTTTTATGAGCGAAATGTATTGTGGTTATGTATCATTGTGAATATTGTATTTTGAGTGAGGAGAGTGTGAGAGAAGAAGAGGAAGTTACAATGAGTGTGTTGTAGGTTGTATCCCTTCATTTGTTGGATAATAATAAAGGAAGGACCTGGAAATTTCTCTGGTGGACATACCCCACACTGGGTGAATCATGTATATATGTGTATATATTGTATTGTGTATATTTTGTGTTTTGTTTCTGCATTTATTTTATTTTATTGCTCCACGATCATGTTTTTCTAACAGACCGTCGATCTAATATCTCTTCAAGACTTTTCTCAATTGTTGGATCAAGCGGTGGAAGGATGGCGTAAGCACTTCAGCGGTTATTCCTCCGGGGGAGTTGAACAA
Organism: Picea sitchensis; assembly: GCA_010110895.2. Classification (NCBI taxonomy): domain Eukaryota; kingdom Viridiplantae; phylum Streptophyta; class Pinopsida; order Pinales; family Pinaceae; genus Picea; species Picea sitchensis. The sequence goes on from SNQJ01S0099589.1 coordinate 20,743, forward strand.
CTTGAAAGTTGTAATATCCCAGAGTCCCAGAGTGTCAAAGTCCTGAAATAAATAAGGACCATCCATCTCAAAATTTGATTAATTCATAGCCATTATATCAAGCTAGTGGAAGGACAGTGTAAGCAGAGGTGTTAACCAATGGTAAGAAGTCACCATCACTTTATGACCGATTCAGGAGGTATAACTCTGAGGGAGTTGAACAACATGAGAGTTCCAATATCACATAGTCTTGGAGTGTCGAAGCCTTGAAATAAATAAGGATTGTCCATCTCAACACATGATTGAGTCGTCATCATTGATTTTGTTGAAGCCTCCATATGAGCCAGGATCGTCCAGTCAACGGGAGATTAAATCTCAACCGTCTAATCTACTAGTGGATATCATTTAATAACTTTAGCAAAGTGTACTTTGGGAAGTATTACTCCAGAAGAAAAACAACAAAGCTCGAAGTGCCAAAATATCAAGAACCGTAGATCAAGATCAAGTAGGGTCCTTCCTAGTCATTCGATCAAGAAGTGAGAGGATATAGTAAGCGATAATTTTAATCGGTAGCCACCGGTCACCTACACTTTATGACCACTTTGGCAGGTCAAAAGCCGAGAGAGTTGGAAGATCGAAAAGGGAGAATAGCCCGAAGACCAAAGTCCATAGGACCTGGTTCCAGCATCAGTCTCATGATAAGGTAAAGGGTTTGATTAGAGGTGTGAAGGGCCTAGAAGTAAACAAGCCCACAGACATTTTCGAACAAGGTCATGTGTGGAATAATAAAGAGAGAAGCGCTAAAGGAACATCTCTTATAGTGGATAAGCCTGTGGTTTCGAGTCCATGGTCACAAGGAAAGTGGATTGAAGGAAAATCTTGTGCATAATTCAAATTATGTATCGGTTTAAAGGGCCTACGGGATACTTTGATAAGAGTGGTACACAACCATTCCATTGTCGCTACAAGATCTTGTTTGCACAAAAAGGGTGAAAGTGACTTTTTCAGGAAGCCATAAATTTCAGCTCAAAGATTGGATTGGGGCATGGGAATAATCATTAGAAAGATGAATCAGAGGAGATAACATTGAATTGTTATATTTTGGAGAATTATGATATATTTATTCATGAATTGAGTAGAAAAAGGACCTGTAGCATTGTTTGGAAAAAAAATTATAATATGCATAATTCTAACAAAATGGTTTCTTGCACATTTTGCAGTATTAGGGAGTATAACCATATCAGTTCTAAATAAGAATGCATATTCAAGAAATGGAGGAAGGAGGGGGAGCCTTCAGTCATGATAAGAATCCAAAGGTCAAAATATCAATGTGATTAATGCAGATACATAATCAAATGGACACAAGGGCATAAAGGAGCAAGAAGCATTATTAGAGATGGTGAGAAGCCTAAGAATAGAAGTAGAGAGCTACAAAGCAGACAATGAGAGGATGATAAGAGAAAAAAATTAGATAAATGCTCAAGTGATGCAAAGATTAAATAATTTGGATAAGGCAACAAAGAGATACATGATACAAGTAATGAAAAGTGGATAAATAACTAAAAAAAAAAGAGGAATAAAACAAAATTATTATTATTCAGCTGCTACAGAGTCCGAATGAATTGCAAGGCACAACAAAAAGAAACCTCCCATAGGAAATGAAGCTAGCAGGTGAATAATGTAATTGATGTGCATAGAAAGGAATAGTAAGACTCCATATCCTTGAAGGAAGACATTTGTAGATAGTTGCAAGAAAGAGAACAAGGAGCTTAAGAGGTGGTGTGTGAATAATATTTATGTGTCAAGCACAAGAGTTCCTGTGAAGGATTTGTTAGATATGATTTAGCTACTTTTTTAAAAGTACTCAGAAAATGAAATCCACTTATGATATCAGAGTTCAAAGTAGAATCATGATACCAATGCAAAGAAATTGGAGATAGAAAAATGAATTCTCTTTCACTTGAAAAGTGCCACTGAATGAAATAGACTTCCCTTGAGAATGGTATTAAGTGTGAAAGGTATGGTTTCACATGGAAATATTAAATGAAATAATCTAATGGAAAAATAGGAGTAAAAGTATTGATTCAAGAATGTTGTGGTAGTAGAGTGATGGAATGTTTCGAGTTACTTCACTCCAAGGTTCCAGAATGTTTCATAAAGGTAAATTTTGGATATGAGTGCCTAAGAGAGGTTGTTGTAAATAGAACACATTAGTTGGATTACATAATGGCCAAGTGGAACTTGGTTGGAAAGTGTTTAGATGATGGGAAAATAGTGCAGATGAGAAGAATGGGATCACACAAGGTAATAAGGATCTGAAGAATTCAAGGACAAGTAGTTAAAACATAAATAAATAAATAATAAGTGAACTGAAACAGAAATGCACTAGAGTGTATGATGCATGCAATGAAGTTAGAATGCATATGCATTAGTAGGCATGTTGATAGTGAATGATCAGTGTATATGGATGTGCATTGTGCATATGTACATGTTGGATATGCATATGGCAAGCTTGTGGGATTAGAATATCTTGTTGTTATATACATGCAATACTAATGTTATATTGAGTATGACTAATGATGGATTATGTATTCAGAAAAAAAAAATAGCATGGTTAAGAGGTGGATGTTGCTGCTACATATGAATTTCATTTATACGAAGACCCATGAGGGTGGTAGTAATGGTGATCAAAAGGATGGAGAAAGCATGTGAGATTATACAAATACCAACTAATCAGATAGCATCAAGTAGTTTGATAACAACCATGAAATTACACATTTTATTGCTTCCAATATTGAAGGGAATTGAGGTAAGAATTCCCTCATTTAAATTTCCAATATTTAAATTGATATGTATTGGCCGAAAGCCTAGAGAATGTAAATGTTGTTGCTGTTAGAATGCATTCAAATAAAATTTAGTTGCATATTTTGTTATTATTGGTTATGAGATTATAACCAGGTCAAGTCATGAGACATACTCTTTATATAACAACAAATACCATAGATATGTTCATGTGTGAGACCATGAAATGGTTGGATATGGAATGGCTATAGTTCTATGTGAGTGTTCAATGGTATCTATTGTATATCTGATGTTTGTACTGCAACCTCTTTGCTGGCACTGAAGAGAACTTAAGAATTATATTTTTGGTGTTGTTTTTGGGTTGAAAAGGAAGGTATCCAAATAGTAAGGCAAGCAATAAGAAGTTTATGGATGATGTGTTGAAGCATTCGCTAGACCTTCCAAATCACCTTGGTGAATGTATGACATAGTTATGTGGTATTATGTAGTCAATGTAGGGATGCATTGTGTAAATGTGACCATGGGTATTCACACATCAATTGTTATTTTATTTAGTAATTAATTGTTTCATTCTTAAAAGCCTATGGTGCCGAAAATACATAATGATGGATAGTTGCATTATATTTAATATGAATACTAGTTGAAGGTGGTTGAATTGTTGTTGTTACAATTCTAAGATCACTTTTGGAGCTGTTGAAAATGTTACAAGTGGTATAAAAGGAATTGTTGAATGCATTTTGGTGAATGCATGTATATATTGTATGGCATAGAAATGATTATGATAACAATTGAAATGATGTGAGTATTTATAACTCATGAAGTTAGGAACACTTCAGGAGCTATTAGATATTGTAACAAGAAAGTTGCAGGTTAAGGTAGTCAAATAATGATGAATTACAGAAAATCTCTATTGATGGAACCGGGTAATACAAATGTTTTTGGATATAAGAAAGAAAAGATTGGCTCATAATATCATTCCATTCAATAGTTGAATTAAATTTGATGTCAAGAATGGATGGAAGTGATTGAATTGTAGTTGTAAACAATTATGATATCACTTTGTGAATTCCCTTTTTTTTTAATTGTTTCCGTGAAAATATACATATCTTGTACATGAGATACTGGCAGTTTGTTTGGCTGAGTGAAAGTTGAAGAAATTGTAGCAATAATGATCTTGGATATGGCAGGGATGTAAACTCATAAGGAAGACTGATATCTACAGTTGTAGAGACAAACATTATGAGTAGAAAATTCATGCCTGGAAATTTATTTTCCTGTATAAAATATATTTCGGGAATTAATAGTTACATATTGTTATGATATGCTAACAATTGGTTTGTTTGACTAAAGGTTGAGGAAATTTTAGGAATAATGTTATTTGGGTATGGTACTATTGTAATCCATAATAAATATTGATGCCTGCTACTGCAAGAGCCAAACGAATTATGAGCAGGAAGCTCATGCTTGGAAAATTTTTATAATGATATCTCATGATGAGTGTATGTGTATAATACAAATGAGATGTTTTATATGGAAGCTAGAATCTCGGGAAAATCAAGCTCAATGATGACGGCATGGAATGAAAAAAAAATCTAGTGCACTTGTCGCAGCTGGAGTTATTGAAGCCGCAACTCTGAAACTTCTTGGTTGAGTGCACTGGACCCCTAGAAAGAAGTGGAAAATCTTGAGGGACTACATGGTAGAGAAAGGGGTTCATTTCTTTGAGTTGTGCAAGGTGATAAGGAAAGAGAGCTTGTTGGTTGGAACTACTGCCAGAAATATAAATTATGAAGATCATTATGCATGTTTTGGGTCGGAGTGCTTATTAATGCATGTTTTCTTTTAGGCCAGAGTGATTATGTATATAATCATTTGGTTGGACTGCCTATGCAAAGTAAAGTCCAGACTACCTAGAATTGTAAGAATACTAGTATGGTGTTGTGCACTAAGGACAGTGCCAAAATAAGGGGAGGGGGGTGTAACACCCTGGTTTTTTACCCCTATGAAATAAAATGTATTATGTAAATATGAATTATGTTGGTGAATTGGTAAAGTTGTAATGTGGACAAAGTGCCTAGGAAATGTAATTCTATGATCATTATTAATAATAAAATACATCGTTGGATGCAAGACGAAAAGGGACAAAATAGATAAGGGCTATGATTCCATGAAAGAGGGGTCTTAAGGGGATACGTATTTTATTATATTTTATATAGCCATAATTGATTTTATGGAGAAAAGTGGTTACATGATCTTCTTGGTGAGACCATGGGGTTCTTGATTTCATGGAATTATATTAACCTTGTCTTTGGGCTATTTAGGGGTTGTTATTTTTTCTTGGTTAATCATTTCCTTGGGATTATTTGTCATTCACATTGGTTGATTTGTGTGCTCTTGGGATGAGAATAAAAATGGATGGAAGGAGGAGGAGAGCCATTGTTAGATGGATGTAATAAATTACCGATCATTCCAGGTGGGAATGGACACCTATGGGCATGAGATTGATGGTAGTGCTGATTCAATTGTTCATAGTTGAGAATCCTTGGATTTTCCAACATGGATATTTCCTGACCATTAGCACTAGAGCCCTAGAGAGAAATGGAACAACCTGAGGGACTACATTGCAAAGAAAGGGGTTCATTTCTTTGGGTTGTGTAGGATGAAGGGGAAAGAGAGATGGAAATTAGGATTGTTGTGTCATTGGGAAAACCTAAGAGCTAATTATCCAACTATTGTGTGTTTTATATTTTTCCTAGGACCTGTCCTCATGGATTCATAGCCCTAGCTCGGGGGTGACCTATTGTTGAGAATTGGAACAAAAATTTCTATGTTTGGGAGGAACATCCTTGGTTTTCACCAGCTGGTGATGGTTTAATTAAAGATAAGTTATCTCTATGTTTTATGTATATTTATATTCCGTTGTGTATTATTATTATTATCTCTGAGAGATGTATTTATAATGTTTCTTCTTGTTGGTTATTTTTGTGCATGGCACACTATTTATTTCTTTTATGTTGTAGCATGAATCTTGTTTGTTTGCATGTGTGGTTATTTTTATCGCACAATTTGTACTTTGATCAAAGGAAAGGTTAAACAAGAGAACAATTGGTGTAACTAGAGACTATCTTATCACTGTCACCTCAATAGGATGTCTCTTTCTATTTAGGTTGGTAGGCCCAGGGGGGACGTCCCCAGTGACCTAGGGGTTTGAGAAGGAAAGGTCAAAATGGCTAATCAAAATATCCCCTCTCACAAGTCACCACTGATCAGAAAGTCATGGTTTTATAACCAATGAAATGATAATATGTCAAAGTGTACCTGCCAGGAACAAAGCAACAAGAAACTATATATATTTGCAAGTACACTAGCTGGTTAGCACTTTATAAAACCATAAACGTTCTCAATAAAAGAAATTGGTTGACAATGATGAAGTAAAAAAAAAATTACAACAACAATATTTATAAGGCAATACTTCACATTAAATGCCTTGAAATAGATTCAAAATGAATAAGAATCATCAACCATTGAAATCATAATGCTAGCATTTGTTAGAAGCAAACAAGACAATGTATAAATCAGCCTTTTCAATTGATTTTAGAAGATTTTAATGCTGCAATTAATGGATGTAGCTTATTTTAATAACAACAACAATATTGTTAGTAGGTTAGGTTGTTCTAGGGTTAGAAATGGTTAGTAGGAAGCTCAAATAATAGGTTTTGATGGTTGTTTTGATCAATTACTCAAAACAGGACTTAGACTAGTGCTTTGTGGAAAATGGAGTCAATGATGTGGAAGAAAATGTTGAAGAAAAATGATAGTAGGAGAGTCAAAGACAAGAGAGATTGATAGATTGGAGTGTTGGTAACCCAAGGCTCCAACTATCAATCCCTAAGGGGAAACTAGCTACTAAGTTGTAGGTAACCCTAGGCCTTAGTAGATTTCCTCCCTCTTTAACTCAATGATAAAGCAAAAATAGGCTAAGATTAAGTAATGGATACTAAGGTGTTGCAATGGAAAGGTCTTAGCACATGCTTCAAGAAAAATGGCATTTTGACAAGATCTAGTAGGTGAAGGATTTTGAAGCTAGTACAATAACATGTGCTAGTCTTCCTAGGGTTTAATCAAGAAATTTCATAATATTGAATGTAAATGAAAGATAAATAATACCATAACCATTCAATTAATAAGAATTGCAGAAATATCACTTACATACATACACCAAGAATCATCAAGAAAATCCCTAGTTGGACACATCCACCAAGAAACTTGCCAAAGCACTCCAAATTTAGTCTTCCTCAACAAGTGCACCTAAAATTTCAGCCAAGAAACCCTAAGTAGGGCACACATTTCAGTCCTTACAAGTGTGAGTGAAAGATTGTGAATAATACAAGGGTTTAAACCCTTATTTATACAATACTAATGACCAGAATTAGGTCAAAAAGGCTGACATGGCCTGTTACACATAATATCAAGTTTTTACATTAAATGTCATAATTAAACCCAAAACAAGTTGTAAAGGTGACGTCATGCCATATTAGGGTGACGTTAGGAACTTTTTGGGAAACATTGGCCTCCTAGAGAAAAACGTTAGGCCTCCTTGGGCCTCAGGATCTTGCCACTTGGCACACAACTGCCTCCAAAGTATCCAAAACATTGGGTGATGTCATGGGTGATCTGGGTGACATTATGGGCCTTCCAAGGCCTACATCATGGTGAAAAAATCACAACCCCCTTGGGTCCAATTTGTCCTTGGTGGAACATCCTCCTCTCGCTTTGGTGCAAACCCCTTGTTGGCCCTTGACCAAGTTGTGAGGATTCTTGGTCATGTTTGACCTACTTTTGGGACTTCAATAGGCTTTCGAAGGTGGAGCATAAGTCGAAGCGAAGATAGCAGGATCTTGGCCCTTTTTTAGGGATTTTTGGGTTTTTGGCTTATGCAACAGGTATGGGGATGTCAGCCCATGGGTTTACCCATGTTTATGCCCTTTTTGTAATGTATAAATAGAAATCTATGAGATGTAGGAAGTAGTTCGATCTATGTGATTTAAGAGAGGATAGACACTATGCTAAGTGAAACTTGTAAGTTCTTTGTGCATGCTACGTTGAGAACTTGCAAAGCTAATTGCAAGTGACTATAAGAGACTGTGAAGAGGCTTTATGTTGTAACTCAGGGAAGGAGAATCTAGTGGAGTGTGCACAGATCTCTTGTCCTCTGTGGAGTAAGATATCATGGCTATGTGCATGCAGAAGATTGACAAAAAGAAATAAAGAATAAGAGTTGGTGGACATAGCCCCAGGGTGGGGGTGAACCATGTATACCCCGTGTTGTGGTTGCTTAGTGCTTTATGGTTGTTCTCTTGTTTATGTGGTTAAATGCTTAGTGCACTTATATATGCCTAGAAGAATCTAATGTGATAGCTTAGTGTTGAATAATGTGAATGAATGCTAGATCTGATCTATGTTGGTATGATTAGTGCTTGAATCTATTAGATCTGTATGAATACTACGCTGATCTATTATTAGGATTTATTTGTGTTGTAAGCTAAGACTGAATATTAATGAACTATAACTACTAAGTGCTCTATTAAGGTGTTACAATCACAGACCTGTGTCCCAGCTAAGTTTGTATCCATATGAGTCCTGCAACCACCCCTACCTCTACCTCAGGTGAGACTTCATTTGCTTTGTAGGTGTTGCGAAAGGGCCGGTAGTTAGGGTTTTTTTGGTGCGTTGTTGTAAGCATTGAAACCTAGGTCTGCCCCTGTGCCAACAAATGGTTTTGTTGCTGGGACCTGAAACTATTATTGTTGGGAACTACAGAAAAGAGAAATATTTGTGCGTAGATATGTTTCCCTAGTGTGCAACATTCTACTTGACCTGTGAAGCTCTATGCCAAGAAGAAAAGTCAGATATGAAGAAAAGAGGTAAGACCTAAAAGCTTTGTGCTCTGATAAAAGTAAAGTAAGAATTTTTGGTTAAAGAGGTAAGATCTTAAAGCTTGGTGCTCTGATAAAGGTAAGAATAGTGAGAGGATTTGACTCAAAAGGTAAGATAAGTGGAAATTTTTGTTTCAAAAGTATGGATCTAGGTACGCTTGATAAATTTTGTCCTAGCTTGAAAAGTAGGGCACAGCTAGAAGAAAGAATATTTGATATGAGTAGATCTGATAGAAATGATGAAAGATATGTTATTCATATGCATAGAAAGAATGTTTGGACTAACAAATGGATGCAGAACCCTAGAAATAATTTTTTGCAAGTTAGTTACTATGATCCTAGTGCGCAATACAAGAAAGTTTGGGGATCATTTCAAAGAAAAAGAAGATTAACCCTTTTTTACAGTTGCAAAAGGCCGGGACATCTTGCTAAGGAATGCCCTGGTATAAGACCTAGTTGTCTTTGTTGTAAAGCCACGAATCATGAATTTTTAGATTTCCCTAAAATGATTGCTAAGATCGAAAGAATGAATATGAGACAAGAAAACCCTAAGGGAGGTCAAGAAATTGAGACCATGGCAAAACCCCAGAAAAAATCAGAGAATGTCTTGCTACAAATGAAAGAAACCCTGAATGATCAAAATAATATCAACTTATCAGATATATTCAAAGGACAAGAGTGCATAGAAGAAAGAATAGGATACTTTGACATTGACTGTGTCCTGGATGAAGAAACACAGGTAAATATCATGACAGAAAGAACTTGGGAAACTTTAGGAAATCCTGTTATGATTCCTTCACTGGGAGGAATAGGATTATTTAGAGGAAATTTGATAACCCTATGTGGAAGACTCACCCAGATATCTATGAGTTCTCATGGAACCTCGACAGAGGAAGATTTTGAGATTGTTAAATTTGTTGAGAATGATGCCCCATTTTCTATATTACTAGGAAAACCTTGGATTGAAAAGGATTAGGCAAGAAGAAAAGAAGAGGAAGTCTTAGAGAAGAAGAAGCAAGAATTAAAAGATTTCATGACTAGGAGGATAGCACACTTGATTGAAGAATAGGAGAACAAATCAAAGCTACTTAGAACCTGAAGCTTGGATTTCAAAGTTGAAAGAACACAAGTAGACTCACAGATGAGTAGAACACCTAACCCAGATAGAGAAGAAGTATTACTCTCTAACCCTATGAAAGAATCTCAACATCGCGAAGTTATTGTGCCAAAAGGAGATAAGAATCGGAATGGAAAGAGGAATACTGAGACAAATATCACCAAGAAGAAGGCTAGGAAACTCAGTAAGAAGAGAGCAAAGATAGAAAAGTTATAGAAGGTTCCAGAGGGGTCTTCGCAGAAGGAAGGTTTGCAAGACTGGAACTTTGTTGGGATATCAGAACAGCGAAACATGGCACTTCACTAGGGCGAAGCGATATAGCCGTTGGAAGCATTATAACCGTTGGACTGACACCCCAAATGGTTAGAACAACATTATTGGCCCGAATACTCGCCATCAGACTGTTGGGACCGCACCGCAATAGACAAAACCTCATTGATGAAGGCTTCTCATCCGTTAGAGAGATTCGTTACATCGTGTCTACTTAGTCCATTGACTGTTGCACCCAGAAAAAAATTTGTGAATTGTATCCAAGCCAACTCATTGCTACCGCGTTGTGTTTATTGAGATCGACACATGTTCCATTGCATTGTGCACTCATTCATCCACTCGAGTTATCTAATATTGAGCATGTATGTCAGATGCGCTCAGTGCCGCAGAGAAATTCATCATAGAAGTTCTCATCGATCTCACAGCCGAAAAAGAAATGTCTAGAGGTATTCAAGCATCATCAACGAGAGGAGTGCAAGCCTCTCCATCAATTGCTCATGGATCTGGACTGTCCCGACCAGCAACAGAGAAGAGAACCAAGCACCGAGATGACTTGGCAAACACAAAGTTAATCTCGACCCTCTTACTTAATAATATCCCACCTCTGGCTGGCACGGTGAGTCATGACAGTGTCCCGAGAGACTTTTATTATACCTTGGTTACTATGTACCTCTCGAAGGGGATATGTGCAGTTAGAGTGCAGCAGGATAAGATCACAACATTGAAGTTAAATGAATTCAACCTAGGATACCGCAAGAACCATAGTATGCTCACTCCTTACAAATACTTAACCAGGATGAAGTGGAAGAACTCGAAAATAATCCCCCAACCATGGACTGTGAACCTTGCACAGTCCACCCTCTTGAATGTAATGAATATTCCCCACTTTGGAAGGCACCAGGAGGTTAACGCCCATGTTAAGCTCCTGCTCTCATGCTACCATGGTGTCTACCTATGGTTAGACAGATGCATCATAGTCGATTTGACGTTGATCCATAGGATCACCAGATTGAGCATGCAGGGACCCGACCCACAGGACTTCTACTCAAGGAAGGCTACAGATCGCGCATTGGCACAGAAGATCAAAGACACATATGGCGATGTAGAAAAGGGAACGCGAGGCTAAAAGGTAGCTTCAATCTAGAATGGCGCAGTGCGCCTGGCTTGCCAGCTGATCGTAGGAAATCTTGTGAGAAATAAATGACTTACACAGGTCACAGGATTCATTGTTGACCTCGCCGGGAAATCTGTAGAAGGACTCCAGATGAACTGGGAAAAGTACTTGGTCAACCAGATGGAATTAGACTGTCGTGAAGCTCAAGATCAGGGCTATGAGTTCCACTTTATCTGGCTCCTGATCCTCATTGCATTTACCACTTGGGAGATGCTAAAAGGTGAGACCTTCCCAAACATTGAGTCATTCAAGCCGCTCACTACGAAGTTCAAAATGCTCTGGTACTCGAGCGATATGGGAAAATAGTGCCAGTTGAACACAGTATTTCATACACATTATCTCCAACTGAAGAGGGCTATCAAAATTTTTCCCTCGCATGACGCCAAACACCCTGCATCGGTTCCAACCCCTCATGAATTTTTGTGCAGATCATCTCTTCATTTATATCACCGCGCATGAAGATGAGCATAAAGAATAACTTTAGTCATTCTATAAGCTCATAGAGGAGGACCTCGAAGAGATAACCAAGGATTGGTATACAGAGCTCCTCATCCCCGCTGAACCCACTGAAATGTCAGACCCTAAACTAATCGGTAGCCCTGAGACCCCTCATGAAGAAAAGGATACTCTTGGACCCAACAAAAGAAAGAAGATTGAATAGGTCCAAAAATTTAGCAGTGCATCGGAAGAAAATTGCCTCAGTATCACCTGGCCGAGAGGGTAATGACAAAGAAGATCAAGAAGAGACCAATAGAAATGAAGATCAACAGAAGCAAGGCGAAGTAACATCGCCTAGGGATCCTGTTGATGAGGTTTATCCCTTGAAGAAAAGGAAGTTTTCCCCCATGAAACCCACTTCCCAAAAGAAATCGGGAGCCACCTTGACTAATATGCAGACTGTGCTCACTATAGATGACTTCGACTTCATCATCACATATGTAGCAGATGCCTCGCAGGACATCTTGCAGAAACATGAAGCCAAGAAGGAGGATATTTATGACAAGATCAAGGTTGAACTCAAAGGGGTACAACAGGCCCTTCAATCCATCCGTGTAGTATCCATTGCACCCCCACCATTAGAAGAACCAGAGTTGGGAGATGAGCCTGCCAACTCCACAAACTAGTTGACATGAACAAAGATCACATTCATCGAGCACAAGATGAGAAATACCGGGCCACAACGGTCTTGAAGCAAGACCAAGAAGAAATGGTAGAGCAATGTTGGGTTTCACAAAAGGAGAAGGATGACCATCAAACCAAGTTTGAAGAGGAGAAAGCACAAATCCAGCAGGAGAAAAAGCAGTTTCTCGCAAAGAAGCTTGGAGTCAAAGAAGTAGTCGACAGAGAACTTCTCTCTGTGATGGGCTTAGAGCCAAAGGCATAAGACTGAGTGGAGCATCAAGTAGCGTAGCTCGTGGAAGCCATCCAACAACTTCAACAAATAATAGCATCCTTAGAGCTACGAATAGTGCCTAACACTCTGTTGGATGTATGAGATCAAAGAGAAACAACTGCTCAAAGCGCAGTTGAGAGAATCAAGGGCCTCGCCATGGAATGTAAAAAGATAAGTGATCACAGTGCCCATACTTATGAGAGACTCACTAAGGATCCTGAGCTGAAGGCACTAGAGTCACAGCTCCAGGAGGAAAAACAGCAAGCAGAAATAGTACAGGCACAGTTAAAGCCCCAGTCAGTCATTGAGAGGATGAATTGATCCCAAGAACAGCATACTGCTCAACAGTAGGTCCACACCATTCAGATAAAATTCATGGAAGTGAATTAGAGGCTCCAACCAACACAGGATGAGGCTTAACAACTATTCGCAAAGATTGAAGGCCGAGGAGCAGAACTAGATCAAGTCATCACTGCAGATGAACATCATTTAGAGGGACCTGTCAACTAAGCAGTAATCCAAGAGTTTGTCGAACAAGAGTTTGTGGTGCACCAATAGGTCGAAGCAGATAATGCCAAGCACAAGGCTTTTGAAGAATAGCTACCTAGACCAGAGTGACTCGAGACGAGTCACAGGTGAGTGTTGGGGGCCTGTTCTCCCTTGACCAAGTTGTGAGGATCCTTGGTCATGTTTGACCTACTTTTGGGACTTTGACAGGATGTCGAAGGTGGAGCGCAAGTCAAAGCAAAGATCGTGTGATATCAGCCCCTTTTTAGGGATATTTTGGTTTTGGGCTTATGTAATGGGTATGGGGATGTCGGCCCATGGGTTTACCCATGTTTAGGCCCTTTTTGCTTTTTGTAATGTATAAATAGAAATCTAGGTGATGTAGGAAGTAGTTCGATCTATGTGATCAAAGAGAGGCTAGACATTGTGCTAAGTGCAACTTGTAAGTGTTGTTTTCATGCTATGTTGAGAACTTGCAGAGCTAAGTGAAAGTGGTTGTAAGAGACTGTGAAGAGGCTTTGTGTTGTAACTTAGGGAAGGAGGATCTAGTGGAGTGTGCGCAAATCTCCTATCCTCTATGAAGTAAGATATCATGGCTATGTGCATGTAGAAGATTGACAGAAAGAAATAAAGAAGAAGAGTTGGTGGATGTAGCCCTAGGGTGGGGGTGAACCACGTATACCCCGTGTTGTGGTTGCTTAGTGCTTTATTGTTGTTCTCTTTTTTATGTGGTTAAATTGTTAGTGCACTGATATATGCCTAGAAGAATCTGATGTGATAGTTTAGTTCTGAATAATGTGAATGAATGCTATATCTAATCTATGTTGGTATTCTTAGTGCTTGAATCTATTGGATCTGTATGAATACTGCGTTGTTCTATTATTAGGATTTAGTTGTGCTGTAATCTAAGACTAAATATTAATGAACTATAACTGCTAAGTGCTATGTTAAGGTTTTACAATAACAAATCTGTGTCTCAGCTAAGGTTGCAGACATCTGAGTCCTACAACCACCCTTGTCTCTACCTCGGGTGAAACTTCATCTGCTTCGCAGGTGTTTCCAAAAGGGTCGGTAGTTAGGGTTTTGTTGGTGCATTGTTGTAAGCGTTGAACCTTGGGTCTGCCCATGTGCCAACACCCCTGATCTGTCTCTACCCCAGGCTGGGGTCACAACATCAATCAGGTGGGATTTTATCCCTATGGAGGTCCGAAATAATCATCTCCCCATATGTAAATGTCCATCGGATGTGGCCCTGTAACATCAAAATATATGCCCTCCATGGGCTCATAAGTCACAGGGATCATAGAAATGTCAATCACATCTAATCATCAAGTTACTTAAACATGTGCATGAAACCCCTTTTACCCGGACAAGTGCTCAAAGACGTTATGCTATTCTACAAGCCAATCTTGGAGGGGATGCTAGGACGTCCTATTGGGATAATGCTCATTGGATGAAGGATGTTCTCGGGTGAATTCAAATCTAGGCCATGTAAGTGGATGAGGTGGTAAGGGATGTTTACTTGTGGGTGCCTCTGAAGAGGGTGAGTTTCACCTTGTCATGGATGAAAATTTTTCCAAGCCCATCCATTCCTTTTATCTTTTATTCTTATCTCTTTTACTTTCAAGAGGATAGTTAGGGGACACTTCCCTGGCATGGTGGCTAGTGGTGACAATGTTACCCACAAGCATTTCACAGAAATGAGAAGGTTGGATCGTGATGAGACCCCCTTTCTCTTGGATATGCCACCAATATCCACTGCCCTAGAATGGTTACCAATTGAATGGTAGTTTCATACCGCTACATGACCATGAACCTAACAGGTTGGCTCATGATGAGACCCCCTATCCTCTAACTAGGTATTGTTTTATTATTTTTACAGGTCCAGATGTTTCTTGTTGAGAAGAATTTTATTGTTTTTTCGAGGATCCCTAGGAGAAGCATTTGAAGGTTTCATTATTCTTAGATTTAACCTTTTTCCAGCTACTTTTACCCTCTGGGCCTTTAACCCCTTCTTCCCACAAGGTAAGTTACAACCCTTTGATAATTTGGCCAACCCAATGCCTGGACCAGTGTATGGGATGGATGAGAGGGAAAAAATATGAAAAGTGGTAAGTATGGTGGGAACGGATGATGACCTTTCATGAATCCCGCCAGTGGAGACTCAAACCCTATGGGAACTATCTTACTAGGGTAACTTGCCATTCCCCCCAAGTGTGGTCAAGTGGAAAATCATAAGGTCCAAGCACACATTATAAGAAAAAAGAATTAAATGTGCATATTAAAATGTTTTGAGAATTAGAGTGACACATACCATGATATATGGACTCATTACCTCATGGATCAAGACCCATTTCTACTACATGAACAGGTTGATGTGATGGATGATGTTGCTGCTGAAAAAGTGGAGGTAACGAAGAAGAAAAGGATGGGCCCTCTAGGGCCATTCTTAAGTCGATCTGGCTTTCGTTACTCCATGTCTAGGACCTAAGGGCCTCAATACATAATCTCTTTAGTTATCCCTAGGGTAGGGGATAACATTTGGCTCCAACTCGAGGACATGTACTCATCGTAGAGTGCATGAGAACCTCAACATCTCTGGCATAACCTGTGACCTGCTTGATCTCAACATAAAACTATTAGTAATCATCTAGGGTGGTGATATCACCCTCGGCTTATATATATATATATATAATATAGAAAATGAAAGCAAACATATGTACAAATGGAAATAAAAATTATTCTAGCATGAAATGCATATGGTATATATAATGAATGCAAATTCCTACCTACTTACATGTTCTTACCTGTCATGTTGTTGTTGGGTGGTAATGCTTGATGTGTATATCTGTCATTGGTAACTTCAAGGCCTCTCCTTCCATGGTCCCTAGATTGAAAGAGTTTGTCCCTACAGGACTCATGATCTTGTAGGGACCTGTCCATATTCCATCCAACTTATTGTGCGAAATCTATTTCCTTTGTCTTGTGATCAAAGGTATTCTTGATCCTTTCTTGGTTTCTTTCCATTTGGCTTAGGGCGATCCTTCTAGATTCCTCCAACTCTATTAACTAGTTAATTTTCCCTTGGATTTCTTCTCCATCAGTAGTATATTGTTGAGAAAAACGAAGGATAGGGATTTGGAGGTTCATATGCAGTTTGGCTTCTAACCTATATACTATCTCAAAAGGGGTCCTTCTTGTTGAGGTGTTTGTTGTTATTTGATCTGTCCACAAGGCATATTTAAGTTTGATATCCCAATATCTCTTGTTTTCCCCCACAAACTTCTTGATGATGTTCATAAGGTTCTTATTGCTAAACTTGTCCAATATGTTTCCTTGTGGATAATAATTGGAGTGAGATAGAACAATGTCGTACTTGAAACATAATTCTGCTAATGCATGAGAGCTAAAAGCCTTGGCATTGTCTGTGGTGATTTTTGGAATGGACACCAAACCTATTTATGATTATTTCCTCCAAAAAGTTCATGACTACTTCCTCAGTTGCCTTCTTTGTGGGAATAGACTCTACCCACCTAACAAAATATTATGTGGCTGTTAAAATCCATCAGTAGCCATTACTTGATTTATCTTTAAATTCTCCAATAAATTCCAACCCCCAGTGTTGAAAAGGATATTCTGCCACTATGGGTTTTAAAGGTTGTGCTGAGAGTTTGGGTTTACCAATAAAGTATTGGCAAGGCTGGCAAGATCGAACGTATCGGTGAGTATCAGCAAATAACATTGGCCAATAGTATCCAGCTCTCAGGATTTTGTGGGAAGTAGTACAGGCTACGAAATGTCCACCACAAAGTCTAGAATGTAACTCCTGTAATAGTTTATCAACTTCTTCTTGATTGACACATCTAAGGAGAACTCCATCGAGATCTTTCCAACTAAGGCCATTCTTGGTCAAACAGTATTTCATAGCCTTAAGCCTCAAATCCCTTCTTTTGTAGTCTACTAGGTGATCTAGGAATGACAAATTCTTAAGGTAGTATATTATATCAGAGTATCATTCATCATGTTCTAATTCACTGACTACCATGTTTATTTGTTCACTTTCTCCCATTTGTATGGTCTCTTGGTTGCTTGCAGTCAGTATCTAGGCCAGACCTTATTTATTTATAATTTTGGTGGGTTTTATCTCTAGATCATACTCTTGGATTTTGGAGACCCACTTTCCCCTAGTACCCATACAATATCGTTGTGATAAGACATCCTTTACTACCGGATAAGGGAAATAAGCCTTGATTTTGTTATAACCTACATAGTTTATAAAGTGCTTAAGGGATTTCACTAAGGTGTAATATCGTTTATTTTTTATGTAATAATTCATCTCTGAATCCCTAAGGAATTTTCTCATGAACGCGATAGGGTGTTCATAGTCATCAATGTCTTTTTGCAACAAGACACCTACAATGGTGTCCTGGGAAGAAAAAGAGAAGATTATGAAATCTCGTGAATAGTCAGGGTTGATCAAGACTGGAGCTTGGGATAAAACATCCTTTATTTCTTTGAATTATTTAATGGCTTTATCATCCCATTTAAACACTGTATGCTTCTTAATCAAGGCACTCATGGGTTTTATCCTTTCGGCAAAGTTTGGAACGAATCTTCGAATGAAATTGAATTTCTCGAAAAAGGATTGTAGGGACTTCTTGTTGGTTGGGGGACGTACATATTTAATATATTGGACCCTCTCAGGGTCTATAGAGATTCCCCCTTCGGAGGATATGTGTCCCAAAATCTTCCCTTTGTCTATCCCGAAAACAGATTTCTTAGGGTTCAAGGAGATTCCATACTTTCTACACCGCTCAAAAACAATTCTAAGGTGTGATATGTGGTCTTTCCTCTCTTTTGACATGATTGTGAGATCATCTTGGTAAATTTCCATGATTTTCTGGATGAGATCCCTAAAGGAAAAATCAATCTCTCTTTGAAAGGTAGCATCGACATTCATAAGGCCAAATGACATTCTTAAATACATAAATGTGCTCCATGGTGTCGTAAATGTTGTTTTAATTTTATCTTCTCTTTTGAGAAAGACTTGGTTGTACCCAGAAAATCCATCCAACATGGACATCATCCCTGCCCATGTAACCCTTTGTAACAAATGCTCCATATTTTGGAGGGGATAGTTGTATTTCAAGGATAGTAGGTTAAGGTTTTGAAAATCCACACACAAACGTATATCACCACTTTTCTTTCGGACAACTACCAAATTAGACATCCATGATGAGTACCTAATGGGAGCTATGATGACAACATCAACCATCTTTTGGAGTTCCTTTTGTATTTGGTTTTCCAACTTTGGGTTGATATGTCTTAGTTTTTTTCGAAAATGTTTGGCTCCTTCTGTCAAGTGTATAGAATGTTGGATGACATCACCCCTATAATCCTTTAGTTAATCATAATTCCAAGAGAAATTATCCTTGCATTCTCTTATGAGGTTTAGAATTTCCATCCTTTCCTTTTTAGTATCTCCTTTCCCTATTTTGACCATCCTTGGATCCATCTCTTTGCCAATGTTGAATTCTAGGGCTTCATCTATTTGTTTTTTGGGCTTTTTTCCCTTGAAAACAACGTGTATGTCAAATAGGTGTTCTAAAGGGACACATCCTTTTGGCAAGGTGTTATTTTTAAGGTTGACCACATCCAGGTCCATGAAATCGGCTAGGAATTTTACTTGTGAATTAGTGAATTCTCTGTTATTTTCCATGAATCTAATGATTTGGTCATCATCTTCAAAGACTTACCAATGTTCCATGTTGTCAAGGATAGAAGGTCTAAACAAGACTTCCATTTTTCACAGGTTTTGGAGTGGGCCATGACAAGGTTGTAAGGTGGAAGAGGAAACATCTAGAGCATCTTCCACATAGTTTTCTTCTCGGGGAACTGCTCTGATTGTCACCATCTCAAAATATTTTGCAATGGATCATGCAAAGTCACGGTACTTCTTTAGTTTCTCATTATTGGCAGCAAAGTCTAGTAACACTTGTGACACTATTAGGTTTGAGTCCCCTATCACTCGTAGGTATGTGACACCTTTATTGATTGCCAAGTTGAGACCTAGGATCAAAGCTTCGTATTCAACAATGTTGTTTGTATAGTGATATTCAAGTCTACAGGAATAACAGAAGGTCTCCTTAGATGGGGTTGTCAAGATAATACCTATTCATGAACCAGCACTCGAATGGGAGTCGTCAAACTCCAAATTCCACGTTCCTTCAGGTGTCTTGGTAGTTTCACCTCCTAAACTTGGCTCTTGAATGAACCAATTCTAAATTTCATTGTTAATACATAGGAGTTGTTCATCTGGTTCACCAAGGGTCTCAATTAGGCATCATGTAATGGGTTCTTTGTGTAGGGTAAAGAATCCTCCTTCAGGGTGAGGTATATTAGCTTTGGATCCTTGGTTTTGGAAGCTTCCAACCAAGTTTTCTACAAGGTCCTCATGGAGTATGATCCCTCAATTGCTCAGATCATATGTCACCAAAAAATATATAGTAAAAGGTGTGTCAGGGAAAGCATGGAAAGAAACACTTAGATCCTTAAAAATGCCCTTTGTAAAGTCTTCTTGTGTGTTTGGTTGTGATATGATTAGACCTAATTGGTGCATGACTCTTTTGATTATAATATTAGTTGGAGCATCTGGATCAAAAACACAGTTATGGAGGAGGGATTCATTCACTTGGAGAGTAACATAAAAAGGTGTGGTTTCCCCATACTTCGGTCCAATGCGTCCTACCCGGTAGATAAAAGGATATTATTTTTCAAGAATTTCATCCTCGTAAATTTGTGGTAGGGAATATTCAATCTCTTCATCCTCATGTGCTCCAAAAATTTCTTGAGTGGGTTCTATGTCCTCATGAGATTCGTTTTTTTGAGAAAATAAGGAAGCATCCTCCATGTTTGTGAAACATGTGCTCCATTTTCTAGGGTAAGCACTATATTCTACCTCAAGGATCTCCGGGAGGTTAGGCTCTAGTTCTATCATTATCTCATCATTTGGTTCCCAAGACTCATTGTTGTTCAAGAGTCTAATATGATAAATGGAATCATCAAATATAAGGTTTTTCTCAATCTAGCAAGCAACCTCTTGTGCCTCTTCCAAGTTTGAGAGTAATCGATGTTTGAGGGTGAATTGCAAAGTTCCCTCTAACGATTTCAAGTAACGGTGGAGGATATCATTTTTAGGGTGAAAGTCAGGCTGGAGCTTTCTAAGGAGAAAATTAAACCTATCATTGAAATCCCTAATGTTTTCATGGGTTCCTTTGTAAATTTCGAGGTATTGGGAGTAAAAGAAGTCTATACTTTCTTCTTTACACCATGTCTTTTTGAAATCTCATTCTAGGTCCTCAGGGGTTTTGAAAATCCCACTTGGTTGAGTGTTAAACCATTTTCTAGAGGTTCCATCGAGTGATATTGCAAAGAGACTCATAAATACATCAGGGTGTTCCTATCCCAATTGGTTGAAATCAAACCCTTCACAAAACTTGGTCCAATGTGAGTTACCATAGGATCCCCCTTCTCTTGAAAACCTAGGTATCCAGGAGTCAACCTTCTTGGTTAGATCATGTAATCCCCCTTGGGTGTTGGCCAAATCCAAAGAGACAAAGAGTTCTTTTTGAGACCATTTAGGAGGACTTACAGTGATAATGGAATTTGTAGGGGTAATAGGGATTGCATGTACATCCCCATGATCTTTCCATTCCGTAGAATATATTAAAAATGGTTAAGTATTGGTGGGGTCTTCCTCCATAGATTATATTTTTTCTAAGTATAAAAAAAATAAAGGGAATAAAAGGTAAAAGAATTAGAGAAAAAATAAGGTCGACACCTTCATAGTGAGTTTTGGGTTGAGATTCTTGTAGATAGATTGGAGTGTTCTTTGCAACATCACTACCAATTTCCTGCAACCCTTTGTTTGTTGATTCACTGGTTTTCCATTTGCAGGTTGTGTTCTTGATTAGATTCAGGAACTTTTTTGCATCATATTGGAAAACACAAAAAAAGTATTTGCATGCATACAATATTTTGAAGAATTAAAGACAAAGTACATTGTTGAAGTGTTTGGTTTGAGATCTTGTCAAAATTTCGGTTATATTTTGTCTTGCATGGTTGCTTGGTGTTTGAGAGGTTGCATTGTAAAGTTTGGAAAGAAAAAGACGTTTTCAGTCCCGTAGCTAGAATTAATTGAATTGAACGATTCTATTGACATATTTACATTTATTTGGTTGGTTCAAGAGTCCAAAACATCATAAAATTTTCATCCATTTCCCTTTGACCTAAAAACAATCATAAGAAAAAATTCATAAAGTTAAAATCAACTAGACTCTTTTATTTTCTAGTGAACTAACACTAGATAAGTTTAGGGCCTTGGAACAAGATTGGAGAGTGAACCCTTCAAGGAAAAAAAAATGAAACATAGAAGTCACTAAGGAGTGTAAAATCCATTTTTTCAGCCAATGTGTCTGGAAGATCCTCTAACATAGGAGTCAAGCTCGAGGTCACATCGAGGAAAGTTGGGAGATTACCCCTGTTTGCTTGTTTTGGTGTTTGCGATATCACTTCGATTACTATGCATATCAGAGTTTCATTAGTGCCACGACTCTATGTGAGGTAACACCCTCAAATATTTGGTCTTAGTTACCCTACCTTTACATGTGTTCAAACTTTCGACTATGTTAGAACCCTATATAATAGGGGAATCAATATTCTGACTAATATCCATTTCAGGCATAAAGAAAATTTCTCTTAGCCCATATTGAAAATGCGAAGTTGACAAAGGGTTATCAGCACCTCTCCAAAGATGTCTTCTCCATTGATGTCATAGAACAAATGATGGCTGCATGTCATGCTCTCAGATCTATGTCATGTTCCTGGATCTATGTTGGCAAAATCCTTCATCAATGAATGCGGTTTCAGAAAGATTATGGCTCTGCAGGGTTTTATTTAATTTAAAATTTTGCCAAAATTTTGGGCCCGAAGGCCAATATTCAGTCCTCGAGCCACTCACCTACAGTGATCAACACACAAGACATGGGTGAACAAACATGAGCCAGCGCCCAACACAAGTAAAGCCAAGACAAGGTACCCAAGTGCCATGTACCAAGTCATATGAAGGAGGAGCCCACAAAGGTTTTGTATATTACTCAACGCATCGAATAATGGTGGGACTGTTCGCATATATAAACACCTATATGAAAAATAAAAATTATATATGCAGTGTTGACCAAGTGTCAAACGTGAAATCCTCACACAGCCAACTATGAGTTTACAAATGACAACTGTGTTCATTACAGTTCACCAAAATCCAAACTGAGTCGACAGTCGTTTAAATATTAATTGTATAGATCTGAGTTTTGATTACTCCGTTTGATGCCCCTGTCCTTGATCCAGCACCTGTTGCGGTAATTGGGAAAATTGGCATTTTCACAAGGCATTCAAAGACATACATTCACTTCACAACTGAGTGTGAAGTAGAATTCAATAATGCCACCGATTCTGAAGAGAAGGGATTGGAAATTGTATGCAATAAGTTTAAAGAGGAAGTCCATGTCCCTGCATTAAAGGCGAAACCACTTTCTGAAGGAGAGGAACTTCTGAATATATCGGATATGCCAGATTGGGGACAACCTGCATTTTCTGGGATGAAGCAACTCAACAGAGTGCAGAGCAAAGTATATAAAGCTTCCCTGTTTACGCCTGAGAATTTGCTTTTGTGTGCACCCACGGGTGCTGGGAAGACTAATGTTTCCATGTTAACCATACTTCAACAGATCGCTCTCAATATGGGTGCAGATGGTTCTGTTGTTTTGAGCAAGTTAAAAGTTGTTTATGTTGCACCTATGAAAGCGTTGGTTGCAGAAATAGTTGGGAATTTGTCTAACCGGCTGCAGTTCTCAAGGATCCTGTTGTATCGATCAATCGTGTTGTGTGAGGTCCATACGGTTCTTTGTTTGTAGTAGCTTATTCGAAGCACATAGTGCACACATATTCCTTCCATGTTGATAATGACTTGCGGCAACATTTGGAAATTGATGCTCACGTTGGAGGTGTAAATGACCTTGCTTTCTCACATCCCAACAAGCAATGGTGTATTATTATCTGTGGTGATGACAAAACTATAAAGGTATGGGATGCTGTTACTGGTGCAAGGAAATATACTTTTGAAGGTCATGAAGCATCGGTGTATTCTGTATGCCCCCATTATAAAGAAAACATTCAATTTATCTTTTCAACGACTGTCGATGGCAAGATACAGGCTTGGTTATATGATCTGATGGGTTCAAGGGTTGATTATGATGCTCCCGGTCAATGGGGCACTACAATGGCTAATAGCACTGTGGGAAGCAAGAATTCTGAGAAATCACTATCAGTTACCATGGACAATGAACGGAGGGAGTCAGCAGATATGGAAGAGGGGGAAGAAGTTGCCAGAAGAGTTTGAGAAGCTAGTTGAGGATCAAAGCCCTTGTTTTCAGGGCACCTGGCTGTTAAAAACTTGGTGAAATAGAAAAGCAAAATATCGAGCCTCTCAAAAATTTGCTCTCGTATCAATCTTTCCAGTTTTAAGGCATTTGAGTCATCATGACACAGGTGGCAGCCAAATCAAATTCAGATTTCATGACATAGAATTATTAGGCAAAGTGCAGCTCGAATTCTAAATAACCATAATTTGAAATCATCTGTGGGAAGTTTGAGGGTCTTCATCTTGATCTTATACTACACCACCAAGAGCAGGTTTTCTCTTTACATTAATTTGGATGCTCCAATATTGAGATTGCCATTTCAGAAAGCAAAGTGTCCTGGAACTGGCAGTCAACTTTTAGCAGATTTTGGTCATTTTCTTTTCAAGGTCAGTGGTCTATTGTTGCAGAGATACTTTGAGGTAACACCTTCTATGTTTACTGTGAGCTTAAAAGAGAGAGGAGAGTATCTATAGGTGTCTCTTTCAGTTGACAAAATACTGGTCTATTGTTGCAGAGATACTTTGAGGTAACACCTTCTCTGTTTACTGTGAGCTTAAAAGAGAGAGGAGAGTATCTATAGGTGTCTCTTTCAGTTGACAAAATACTTGCTCGACCTCAAGATATCATGAAGACTAGCGAAGGGAATGTTAACCTGTCAATGTGTTGTCCACCATTCGAATGGAAAAAGACTTAAGCCTCCTGTTGGAGAGAGGCACATAGCTAAGGAGACAGAACTTCATTGAAGCAGAAAAGGAACGAATCAATATTCTAGATGAGAAGGATGCTGAAGCACAACAAGATGCAGCGACAATAGAACAAAGAAGGAAGCAATTGGAGGCTAAGTTGGCTGCTACTATCACTGCTGTGGAAAATTTAGAAAAGGAGATAATTTTGGCAAAATAATCCCAGTCCAAGGTTGCCAAAGCAGTTTCTAATGCTAATGATATACTAGCTAAGATGTCCTTGATGTGGCAGAGCATCCTTGTTTTGAGGCATCTTTTTGAATGCAACTGGCAGTCAAAACACCAGATCAGCCTTCCAGGATTCGAGGCAGCAGTTTGAGGAAGATCAGGGAACACATGGCAACGGTTAGATCACCAATCCTCCAGCTGGCAGCAAATCTCCAACAACCTCAAGCATTCAATGACTTCTGCATTCATTGGTTTTTGATGCTGTTAGAGTCTATTCGCCAGCAAATCTTAAACAGCCTCCAGTATGCCAGATGTCGAGGCAGCGGTTACCAAATTTAGTTTCCCTTTAATTTACTGTTGGTTTGTTTTAGGAGACAATTTACAGATGTCATGCATGATTGTAACTACTTTCTATTTTTGGAAAGCAGAGATAGACCTCGAGTCTTGGGAAAGGCTGAGGCAATTTTTCTTATTTATGCACATGTAAAAGACAAACAAGGAGTTCGACCTGAGAGGGGTAAATTTTCTTTGCTGGACTGGGGTCCTTGCTTTTCCAGGAGCATTTTCTATAATCTTTAGATGATCAATCAGTAATGGGCATGTTTTTTTACAGGATTCTTGTGCGGATGTATTGGTGGCATTTCTTTCTCTGTTAAGTAATTTTCTTGTCATCTTTTCTCTTGTTTTCAATTCTTATTGTCAGAAGATAATAACAGAGTATAATTTATTGTAAAATACTCTACATCTGATCTTGTGATAATCTTTATGTTTCTCCTCTAAAAAACTCAGTTTATGAATTCTTAACTGCTCATTTGCTCGCTTTTTCCTCCCCTAGTTCTTCCTCAAATCGACACCATCAAAACTTAATTCGATCCAACATTTCCGCTACCTTTCCCTGTGTAAGAACTTTGTTCAGATCTGAGAGTGAATCGCATATTTAAGCGCAGACCCCATTTTCCCAATGGCCCTCCTTGCCCTCCTTGCTGTCCCAAAACAACAATTTAAAAACCCCAACCCCATACTTTCATTACTTTCATAGCTAGCCTAAAATCCATCCCATACAAACCAAGTTAAATCGAAAAGAGAGAGCCCTCTCTGAGTCTTGGAGGGATAGATCCAAGACTCCAAGTGGTTCGAGGTTACCTCTGTGACTGCCTCCGCAGCCTTGGGAAAATTACAGAGCGTTAACAGACTATTAGCCCGATCATTGATTATGAGGTGGTAGCCTTAGTGACCATTCCTAGGTATCCTACAAAGGTGCCTGTAGGTGGGATGTTCCTATAGTACCTGGGGTAGACAGTCGTTCATGGTCTCATTTCTCCCGGAGGGTGCTCATATTAATAAAGGGTACTTGCATCGGTCGGGGATATTTTGCGTAGTTCATCATAACTGCTCCTCATACCTTTGCTAGCCAATATTATGGGGACTTCATCTCCCACAAAGGGTTGGTTTTCGAAATCCCCCCTGAGCCATTGGTTTTCTTGTTTTTATCCTAAATTTTTTAGGGGTGTGCTCTTTGGTTCCGAGTCTACGTCAACATTAGGTTGAATCATGTTTTTATTTGCATATATTATTTTCACCATTGCTGAATTACTACGTCGGTTCTGTCAATGACAAGGATTAGAGCCAATCACGAAGGTACAACCACCTCTCAAGAAGCTCGAGATAGGTGACCATGAATTCAAAGAGTCATATCTTTCGTTTCAAGAGATTGGTCTGGTTGAAGTGGAAGTAGTCGATGAAATTCCTCCACCCAAATTTAACCCTCATTTGACTAGATTTGATACTCCCATACTTGTCTAGGTAAGGGAAATTTTCAGTGAAACTTTTTATTTGTTTAGTGAACCTTACACCATGTTGGGACCAAGTGTTTCATCCAGCTTGGCTGAGCCATCGATCCAATCCATGAGTGGGATTAGAGGAATCCCAATGATGTCCACTTTACCTTCCTTGAGTGCCATTGGACCTTGATCCGTCAGGATTTTTCGAATGACTTATGGTTGAGTTTTAATTTGCATGCATTAATTGACCATTGAGAAACTTAGCGAAAGAATGAGAAAAGAAGAGGAATTATAACATCCATATACAAATGTGCAGATCTGAAATGCAATGAAAGACAACAAACCATAATATGCAGGTTGATAACGGAGTTCGGCACAACTTTTCCTACGTCTCCGGGCCTTTTCTCTGTGGGTGAGGCTTCTTTATTTCTATTCGAAAGCTCAATAGTACATCACTACAATGCCAAATGTCTACAAGACAGATCTGGTCATGTTCACCCAGATCTCTAGAACCATGCACAAAAAATGGCACGCAAAACGGACGTCCGGATCTCTCAGAAATGGTCCGACAGCATCTCCTCCTCAACGGCTTCTCTGCCTCAAACTGGCTTTGAATTGGTTTCTCCTCAGCATCTCTGCTCTGAATGCTCTCAAAAGTTGTCCCCGTGGCCTCAAAATGGCCTTGGTTAAATAGTTGGGAAGGTAGTTTCCCATCTCCAACTTCCTCCAAGAAGTTAGGCTCAAAAACCACCCAATAACTCCCAATTACATTAATAATGGCTTAATTACATTAAAATTAACAAAAAGTGGTTAAAAAACCCACTTTCCAACCATAAAATAGTTAAAATTGGGCTTAGCCCCCCTCCATCCACGCGCGCGCTCCTTTAGCAAGGTCATATGACACCATATGGCCAAGCGCTAGCCGTAGGCTAAGCGCTGGCCCTCCGATTAGCGCTGACTCCCGGTCGTATTGATGTATCCATAGAACCACATGCTGCAAACCCCGCGTGCCTTTTTGAATTAACCTCCGGTCGTGTGGCATTTGCATAGGCCCGTGGACCTAACCGTTTTATAACCGCGCATAACTGGTGGCTAAATGCATGGGCATATTGAATGGCAATACAATGGAACCAGGGTCGGGGCTAAGCCCCGGCCCGACCCCCCATNTTACATAACAAGTCACATACAGTGGTCCATTGGTTGGACGGTCGATACGAAGGCGTAGTCGGTGGGGGAGGTCGCCGGTTCGAATCCGGTCAACTCCAATACTTTTGAAACCAAAACCAAATAGACAAATACCAGGGTGCCATGTGGCAACCACTGATTGGGCCACGTGGCACCCAACCATTCGCTCGAATAGTGCCACGTGTCAGCAAACGATTCGACCATGCCAACCAACCCGAATATGCCACATGTCCATCGCTGATTCGCCCACGTCATCTGCCACTTGTAAGAAGCCGTATTGCCTCGTCATCCTCCATACATCTGCCTAGTCATCTTGCCACGTCAGCTCCTGACGTCACCCGTGCCACGTGT
>SNQJ01S0099589.1:48633-59584 GCA_010110895.2 Picea sitchensis
CCATCTCCGACATGGCAAAGAATGTTTTCCGGAACTCTTTCTCATCCTGAGAAATCCCTTCTTCCGATGCCATCTTCTCACTGTGAGAAGCTCTTTTTCTCAATCCAATTAATGGATTCTCTGCAACAAGCTTGCCTTCACCACGCTGTAGTTTTTCCCTGGTTAACATGCAAAACTCAAATCCAAACGTCAACTAGCTCTGATACCACTTGATCCGTCAGGATTTTTCGAATGACTTATGGTTGAGTTTTAATTTGCATGCATTAATTGACCATTGAGAAACTTAGCGAAAGAATGAGAAAAGAAGAGGAATTATAAAATCCATATACAAATGTGCAGATCTGAAATGCAATGAAAGACAACAAACCATAATACGCAGGTTGATAACGGAGTTCGGCACAACTTTGCCTACGTCTCTGGGCCTTTTCTCTATGGGTGAGGCTTCTTTATTTCTGTTAAAAATCTCAATAGTACATCACTGCAGTTCCAAATGGCTACAAGACTTATCTGGTCATGTTCGCCCATATCTCTAGAACCATGCACAAAAAACGGCACGCAAAATGGATGTCCAGAGCTGTCAGAAATTGTCCGACAGCATCTCCTCATCAACGCCTTCTCTGTCTCAAACTGGCTTTGACTTGGCTTCTCCTCAACATCTCTGCTCTGAATGCTCTCAAAATTTGTCCCCATGGCCTCAAAATGGCCTTGGTTAAATAGTTGGGAAGGTAGTTGCCCATCTCCAACTTCCTCCAAGAAGTTAGGCTCAAAAACCACCCAATAACTCCCAATTACATTAATAATGGCTTAATTACATTAAAATTAACAAAAAGTGGTTAAAAAACCCACTTTTCAACCATAAAATAGTTAAAATCGGGCCTAGCCCCCCTCCAGCTACGCGCGCGCTCCTTTAGCAAGCTCATATGACACCATATGGCCAAGCGCTAGCCGTAGGCTAAGCG
The DNA here is from genome assembly GCA_010110895.2 of Picea sitchensis. Lineage (NCBI taxonomy): Eukaryota > Viridiplantae > Streptophyta > Pinopsida > Pinales > Pinaceae > Picea > Picea sitchensis. Next base: position 49,593 of record SNQJ01S0099589.1, read on the forward strand.
CTGGCCCTCCGATTAGCGCTGACTCCCAGTCGTATTGACGTATCCATAGAACCACATGTTGCAAACCCCGCGCGCCTTTTCGAATTAACCTCCGGTCGTGTGGCATTTGCATAGGCCCGTGGGCCTAACCATTTTATAACCGCACGTAAATGGTGGCTAAACGCATGAGCATATTGAATGGCAATACAATGGAACCGCAGGTCAGGGATAAGCCCCGACCCGACCCCCCGTTCCGTTTCAAACAACCAACAACTTAAATATTGTTTAACCCGTTTACAAAACAAGTCACATACAGTGGTCCATTGGTTGGACGGTCGATACGAAGGCGTAGTCGGTGGGGAAGGTCGTCCGTTCGAATCCGGTCGACTCCAATACTTTTGAAACCAAAACCAAATAGACAAATACTGGGGTGCCACGTGGAAGCCATTGATTGGGCCACGTGGCACCCAACCATTCACTTGAACAGTGCCACGTGTCAGCAAACGATTCAACCATGCCAACCAACCCGAATATGCCACGTGTCCATCGCTGATTCGCCCACGTCATCTGCCACTTGTCAAAAGTCGTACTGCCTCGTCATCTTCCATACATCTACCCAGTCAGCTTGCCACATCAGCTGCTGACGTCACCTGTGCCACGTGTCACCCTTCCAGTGGTGACACATGTCACTTCAGGATTGGTCCAACCGTACGCCAAAAAGTCTAAATCTGCCTGACACATGTCATCACCTGGATCCGCCACGTCTCCTATATGGACCTGTCACGTGTCACTGTATGGACCTACCACGTGTCCTGTACGGACTTGCCACGTCAGCGTCCGTACGGACTGTACGGACTGCACAGTCAACAAAATTTTTTGCCTGTTTGACTTTTCGGACAGAATGCGATATCTTCTCCATACGAACTCCGTTTGACAAAGTAAATATACCACCAGAATCAGGAAGACGAGACAGAAACAATGGTGTTGGTTTCGTCGAATTCTGAGCACTTTAATTTTTGAGCATTTTTCAAGCCCTATCAGGCTTCTGGATCTGATTTCGGATCAGACCTACACCATATATGCCCATTTACATAGGTTCCTTTATCTGGGGGATATTGACCATGTCCTCTTTTCCATCCACTAGTATACCTATCATTCCCACACCCATCCCATCCATTCCTATGCCCACAAATGGATCTCTTTCTATTGGGGTCCAAGATTTGGTTTTAGCATGGGGGTGGAATTATTTCCACCTCTGCCATTCCTATGGGTGGCTCGAAATTGTCGAGTGTTGGTTTACCTTTTGGGTGGAACTTTTCTAGTGGTTTTGGGGCTATCCCTAGTCAGTCTGAGGGAAATAGTGTGTTAGTAGGGTTTAATTTCCTGTGTGTTAGAAAGTACTTCCCTAGGGGCACATCCATTGAGGGTAACTTTTCATAATGAGGAGGATATCTCTTTATCCATATCTCTGGTCCCTGGGGTTCTTCCCCGGGACTAGTCTTGAGAACACGTTTCCTTTTGGGCATACACCTATACCCCTGGGGGAAATCCCCTCAAGGGAATTCATAGTCTTGGGATAGTCCATGATCATGGGAATGCCATCATCCCTATGGGTACTTACACTTCTGGAACAACACAACCCTCCGACAATGTAAACATAGAGGGACCACAAGGTTCATCTAGGACTTCAAAAAATTCATCTTCCTACCAATATTCATTTTCTCATATGTCATTTCCTTTCCTTACAACATTAGAATTTCCTAATTTGTTTTGTTTAACAAATGATCCTGTTTCCCATAACCCTTCATGGCTAGTTATTCCTGTGATGCTACCATCATACACGCCCAAATTTGACGAAAATTTGAGAGAAGACACCTCCACACACATAATGATGTATCATTTGTGGTGCTCATCCAATTATTTGATGGATGATAGTGTAAGGTTGAATATTTTCTAGAGCTCCCTGACCAAAAGTGTCACCAAATGGTATATTGAATTGTAATACACTTCCTTCAATAGTTTTAATGACTCGACGATGGAATTTTTAACACATTACCAATTTCCATTCGATATGATATAGGAACAAATCTCTTGACATCACTACTTAAGGATACTCCCACTCACATTTTATTTCATATACATGAGTGGATACAAAGACATAGGATGATCAAGACTGGGATTCCAAAAAAACTCCTAATGGAGTGGTTTACAAAGTCCCTCTTACCACCCATTCTAAGGATGTAGCTATGGCTAGGGTGGATATCAAAGAGAAAGCCATCACGTGTGCCCAAAAATTAGAATTGATTTATTCTAATTCAACTACTCTCTATTATATTATCCCACATGCTCCTAGGCCATCAAAAGATCCAAGAAATCCAAACCCAAGACCCCATATCAATGGTGTGATGGGTTATGTATCCCCTTCCTTTGTGGGCTAGTTAGTTGATCAGATGGGGTTGATTAATTGGGTTGGTTTTCATTGATGTCAACCCCTGAAGAAAGTCTAGTAGTGAATTTCAGTAGCACAATGGTTTGGGCAATGGACCCAAGTTTGTTTGATGGATAATGGTATGCATTTTGATATATTTGTAGGTAATACTATTCCATATGGATAGTACATGTCATGCCATTTCCAGTGGTATGTGGAACGTCACATAACTCCTCACGGTTAGAGAGATATGGCCATGTGAAGTTGGAGAAAGGTTTGGGTAATGGACCCAAGTTTATTTGATGGATGTATGGGTTTTGATATATTTGCAGGTAAGAATATTCTATATGGATAGTACATGTCATGCCATTTCCATTTGTATGTGGAACGTCACATAAATCCTCACGGTTAGAGAGTTATGGCCATGTGAAGTTGGAGAACCCTCCTGAGTCATCTCGAAGCTCCAAAAGGTCAAAGTGGTCAAAGTGGTTTAAGAGATTTTAGAAGGTAAATAATAAAGTGAAGCGATGAGTGTACTATAATTCAAAGTGAATATTGTTATCACTCTGTAAATTCCTAGAGGTTGTCAGGGGGCAGAAGAAATTTAATAGAATTAACTTACCAAAACCACTTTGAAACTGGGATGTAGCCCTGCCAGTATCAGAGAGGGATCTCTCTGTATGATTTAGATATGTTTGGGTTTTAAGATATTAGGCTAGTTAAATGAATCTGGGTTTGTTTTTTTTGTTTATAAATATGGCTGAAAAATTTCTTTAAACATCCATTGGGCTATGGGGTATGTGTTAAGGATTCAGATCAGATACAGATTTAATTAGGTTTCTCCACAGAGCAAGATAATGAAAATGTTGGATCTTTTAGAATTTAAGTGATGGAAAAACAGAAAAGGTGAGATAGTCAATTGAAATAAATAAGCATTTAAGAATTTATTTATTACAATATCAAAAGAATAACATTCAGATCGTTAAAAGCCAAAAATAGAGTATCTGAGACAAATTTTGTACTTAAACTCCTTTTAAACAATTAGATTAGAAAACAAAATGATAACAAAAAAGGATAAACATTAACATAGAAGAAACACATCACCAACATCAACATGCAGGAATTCTGTGAAATCTCCTTTTTATTACTGGTAGATCTCTTCAAAAAGATTACAGATACAACTTGCTTGGGTGCAAATATCAACCCTCAATACTTCGAAGTCTGAAGTGTTTATAGAAAAATTACATCGGATCCTATCATTAATGATCAAGATATGGTGTAGAGAAAATCTAACTAACTATATTACATATTACAAAAAAGTAGGAATGCTAAATGATCCTCTCAAATCCTTCATGCTGATTCTGAGGAAGGTGGTTGGTGATTCATCTTTGACTTGACTATGAATTTTCTTCATGCTGACTCGGATGTACACATCATCTTTACTCAATCAAGGAACACATGTATTCCCATCTCTTTTGGCTGGGGATGGATACCTTGAGTAATCTTCTGTAAGTTTCATCCATCTTTGTGTACTTAGCAAAGGTTGGATTGGTGATGGATATGTACTATATCTCATGTTGGATGCTCAGGTCCAACTGCAGAGTATCCAAGAATTCTTTGCCAGTAATCCTGCCCTATATCCCAACAAACTTAGAACCATATTTTTCCACTGCTAGGATCTTTCGCTTGTAGTCTGAGAGAGTAATTAGCTTGTCATTGATCAATAATAAACTTGGAAGCCCTTTCTTGTGCAGTGAGTCGATCTTTGCTAAAGAATCTTTTCACGCCAATATCCATGTTCTGAGATTTATATTCTAATTGCAGCATCAATCCTTTCTTGGTTAAAACCTTCTTGACCTCAAGGATTGTCTCTATTCTATCCTCAATTTCTAGTGCTTCCAATTATTCTTTATTCTTTGAATTCAAGAACCTGATGATCTCTGTGGCCTTCATAGGAATTTCACCCAATTCTCCCTTTATCTTGTCAATGGATTGCTTGGATCTTTGCACTAGCTCGTGCTGCTCAAACACAATCTGTATCATGGGCCAAATATCTGTCATTGATTGGCAGATGTCCATCCAAATATTTTCCTTGGCCTCTGAAAGTGTTTTGGCCATGACTGTCTCCTTCTGTAGCTTCTGAAGTTATTTCTTAAGCCTTTTTTATTTGTGCATTTATGTATTGTAGCTATATTGAAATGTGGACATCAGTTTCTGAAGGTTATTGATCTCCTCTTGCAGTCTTTTGATTTCTTGTCCTTCCAAAGACATGTCTTCCATCGACTTTGCCAACTTTTCTGATGCATCTAGAGCTGTCACTGAGATAGCTGATGGGAGTTCTTCTATTGTGTCTACTATTGTTGTACTGACCCTTGTGAGAGGAACTGCTTTTAGTGGGATGACAGTCATTGGCACACTTTGCTCTTTTTATTTGACCAACTTCTCTAGCTCAACCTCCATTTCCTTGATTTTTGCATTCTGCTCCATGATTATTTTTAACATTTCCTCCTTGTGGCCTTCAGTCTTAGCCATTTCCTTCGCCCGTGGGTCTTCTATGACATGAATTTTCAATTGTTTCCTTAAGGATGCTATATCAACATTCTTCTTCTTTAGTAATTCTTCTATTGCTTTGACATTGGAAGGATCATATCCAATTTTGAGTACCATTTCCTCTAGAGATTTTATCTTGTTATATTTTGCTAAAGAAGACACTTTCTCCAGCTTCAGCTGAGTCTGGATGTTGTTTAAGGAAACCTGTAACTTTGCAGCAATCATGGAGGTGTTTTCCAGAGTGGAGAAAATCATCTCCCCAGTCTGCTTGTGCATATCCATTTGGTCGGCTGGATGCACTTCTTTGATATCAAACTCAAATGTTGACCTTTTATAATCAGAAATCACCTTAGGATGAGGCACCTATGCTTGCAAGAATTCCATGCACATCCTTCCTTTCTCTATATCAAAGGAAGAGATCAATCTATGTTGTGTTGTAGAAGTATGTTTCCAGAATTGTGCATAGGTACTGTTGGTCAACAATTCATTCTTCTTTTTTATCAGGTTATACTTCTCAAAGATGTTGAGTCCTGCAGGATCTTGTGAGGATTTGGTTGACAGTGTGATGTCTGTTTGTTTACTGGATGAAGAAGTGGACATCATTTGATGACTTCCTCAGAAAGTGGTGAGTGTTCTCAATCCATTACTATGGTGGACTGGGTTTCTTCTCCTCCAGACCTGTCAAGTGTATGAATGGTCTTGGGTAGTTTCTTGTAAACTTGGAAGTCCTCTACTGAGACTTCAGTGACTGAGGGAGATGCTTCTTTCTTGGGCCTCTTCTCTATTGGTACTTGTGGAGTAACAATTTGTGAAATGATGGCATGAGAAGGATGTTGTTCAATGTCAGTCAGAGTTTTTTCCTCCCATTCTATCTGGTTCATGTATCTTTCTATCTCTGGTTTAGGCACATGAGAATAGGGGGAAATTTTGTTCTTCAATCTGGTTTCTGCAATGATACCACATGGATCATAGTTCCATGGGAAACTTTGCTTGAACTTCATATCTTGTAACAACTTGTTTGCTTCTTCTCCTGTAGCTCTGCTGTTGCAAATGAAGGAACCTATATGACCTTTGATCCTGAGCTGTGGTTTCTTCTTTAAAGCCACAAAATGAATTGCATCTGAATTGATCATCTGTCTGATATATTCCAGAGCAAATATCTTGAAATGAAAATACTTGGGTAGCTTGTAAGGTGGTAGTTCGCAGCTGTAGACCCTGATTTCTGTGTGATCCTGGTAGAGGTACCAATCACTTGTTTTAGCTAGGTCTGTCAGATGTAGGATCCTATGAATTTCCTCATTTATCCTCGGCTCTGTTCTTCCACTGAGAATACTTACCACTAGATGGTAAAACAGATCAATGAACTACTTGAAATTGAACTCAGATGAGTTCTTTCTCACTAATGATGTCCAGGATGTCATAGGTTGTGGGTTATTGTCTGGGTTTTTCACAAAGTGCCAAACATAATATGTCACCAGAAAACTTAGGATAAAGATTTTTTATGGGTTTTTCGATGCTCCCCTTCCTTCACTTTTGTCACCAAGGGGTCAAAATACAACATTTTTAACTCAAATAAAAGAATTTAACCAAATTTACATCCATTTATTGAAATGAAAGAATACTAACCTATATCCTACTCTAATCACCTAGAAAAGTTAACCCAGATTAGACTGTTGAGCTAAAGAATTACTCTAACCTAGGACATTTGACCAAATTTAAACTGTTTGATCAAACTTATTCACTAACCTATCTAACTTGGCTAAGATTAGATTGTTTAGCCCAGTTTATTCACTAACCTTTCTGCATAAATTCAAAGTAATTGAACATGATTAAACAGTATGAATCAATCCATTCTTATTGCATGGGGTTTTATCATTTTTCTTTTCATACCCTCTTTTATTTTTTATTTTATTTTTCTTTCTTTTCTTTTATTTGTTTTTTATTTCTTTTTCTTTTCTTTCTTTTTGTAAATCATTTACAGACTGAAATATTATTTACAACAAAAATTCAACTAGAGGGAAAATTTCTAGTCACCAGTTGATCCTATGAAACATAGGGTTATAATAATGTCTCCACCTAGGGATAGTGCTTTCCTTGTGAGATGCCAAGAACCTGCTACCTGATGCTTTGAAAAATCTTCTCCAGTGATTCTTCTACAACTTGATTTGTTTTATTTTGAAAATCTGGTGGCACTGGTCTATGGCTTAGGGCCTTCTCTTCAAGCTTCAACTATCTGAACAACAACACCCACACATAACATGAAAGTAAAAATGTTTTGTACAATGAGGCGGATGGTTAAAAATATTTATTCTGGTGGAACATAATGCTTGAGTATCCTGCCATTGATAGGTCCTCCTGGCAGAACTGCTCCATCATTGTCCTTGAGTAAGAATGCATTGTTTCCTCTATAAGCCTGGATGATGTAAGGGCCTTTCCACAGATTGTAAAATTTCCCATGCTTTCCCTTGTCTTCATTTCTAAAATCCCATTTCAGCATTAGGTTACCTAATTCAAAATCATCTTCCTTGGTTCTCCCGTCATAAATATTCTTGATGCTCTCTTGGATTACCTGGGTCTGGTTATACACTTCTTCTATGGACTGTTGCAGTTGGATCATCTGATTTATTCTTCTTTGGGTATCATTAGGCTCTGCTTGTACCTCTTGCAACAGTTTCATAACAGTAACTCCCAAAGAAGTGGGGAAAACTGCATCAGTGCCATATACCAACTGATATGGAGACATACCAATTGACTTTTTGTGGTTAACCTGTCAGCCCATAGTGCATGGACCAACTTGTTATGCCATGACTTCTTGTTTTCCCGCAACATATTCTTTATGATATTCACCAAAATTTTATTTGAGGACTCAACTAACCCATTTCCCTGAGGCTAATAAGCTGTGAAGTGTCCCAAAGTAATCTGGTACTTGCTGCAAAATTCTATTAGCTTTTTGGATCTAAAAGTTGTCTCATTGTCAGTTATGATCTTCCTAGGGAATCCAAAACGAGACAGAATATTAGTTTCCAAGAATTTAATAATGACAGATTTAGTGGCTTGCCTGTAGGGTACAACTTCAATCCACTTTGTGAAGTAGTCTGTAGTTGTGAGGATCCACTTATGCTGGCTTGAAGAGGGTGGATGAATATCACCAATAAAGTCCAAACACCATTGCTAGAATGGAGCTTCAACTGAAATAGGTTTCAGGGGTAGAGGCAAAAGTTTCCTTTTACATTCAAAGACTTGGCACTTGTGGTAGGAGGTTACCTTTTTATGAACGTCTGCAAACAAGGTGGGCTAGTAAAAACCATCTCTAAGGATCTTGTTAGTAGTAGTCTTCCAAATTAGATGCCCACCACAATCTCCTTCATGGAAATCCTGTAATGCCTTGTCAGCTTCATCCTTTAATAGACAATTAAGTAAAATGCCTCCAACATATTTCCAATAAAGGTTTCCATCCATAATACAATATTTCAATGCTTTTAGTTTTAATAATCTAGCTTTAGTCTTAGTTAGACCAGGGGGAGCTTGTAAATTATGTAGTACAAATATGAGGTCTGCGTACCATGGAGAATTTAAGAATACCTCATTTACATGTGGAGTCATTTTCTCTCCCTGTTCATCAGTTGCAACTAAGAAGTTTATATCTAAAGCACAAAAATTAGATTCAACCATCAATTTGGCCAAACCCTGACCCTTGATCAGTTTAGTTAGTTTGATTTCTATATCATATTCCAGAATCACATCAATCCATTTACCTCTCCTACCATCTGGGTTATCCTGAGTCAGGATATCCTTCATCACTGCATTTGGAACATAAGCAATAGTATGAGAATGGAGAATGTAAACTTTAAAATCTTTAATCACTTTTACCAGGGAAAAAGCCTGTTTCTCCATTATATTGTAGTTCAGTGCAACATCTCTCAATGAATTGCTAAAAAAGGCTATGGGATGTTCATGCCCTTCACTGTTTTTCTACAATAAAACTACTACAATGGTGTGTTCAGATGCAAAAGAGAATAAATAGAAATCCTTAGTGTAATCTGGATTGACAATACAAGGGCTTGTGTAAGTGCATGTTTTACTTGCTCAAATGAATGTTTAGATTCAATGTTCCATTTTATTTTGGTATCTTTTTTCATCATATTTGTAATGTTCCTGAGGAGTTCTGCCAGATTGGGTATGAATAGTCTCAGAAAATTTATTTTACCAATGAATGATTGCAATTCTTTAATGTTCCTAGGGTGGCCTAATTTCTAGATGGCCTCTATTATTATGGGGTGTATCGTAATTCCATCTTTAGAGATTATATGCGCCAATAACTTTCCTTCTTCTAAAACAAAATGATTTTTCTTGGGATTCAATGAAATCCTGAACTTTTTGCACTTCTCAAACACTCGTCTGAGGTGTTTTAAATGTTCCTCATCTGATTTGGAGTAGACAGTAACATCATCCAAATATATGACTATAAACCTATCGAGTCCATCCACAAATGCAATGTCCATTTCTCTTTGGAAGGTGGAACCAACATTCATCAAACCAAAGGGCATTTTCACATACATGAAAGTTCCCCAGGGTGTGGTGAAAGCTGTTTTTTCCTGGTCGTCTGGGTGGACAAGGACTTGGTTATAGCTTGAAAAGACATCTAGTAGAGAGATCCTACTGGCCCCAACTACATTTTGTAATATGTGATCCATTTTAGGCAGGGGATAGTTGTCTTTGAGGGAAACCTTGTTGATGTTTCTGAAATCAATGGAAAGCCTGATTTCACCAGTCTTCTTTCTGGTAAGAACCACATTGGAAACCCATTTTGAAAATCTTAAGGGGACTATAATTTTGGCATCATACATCTTTTTAATCTCTTTTTCTATCAGGGGCAGTAACTTTGGATTGATTCCCCTAAGTTTCTTCCTGAAAGGATTATGTTATTCTTTTATTGGAATCTTGTGTTGTATGATACTTGTGTCATAAGACTTTAAATCCTAATAGCTCCAAGCAAAGACATCTACAAATTCCTTAAACAGTTCAATATATTTGT
>SNQJ01S0099591.1:0-30996 GCA_010110895.2 Picea sitchensis
TTTTTTTTATAATTTTATATTTTATTTTTATGTTGCATTTATAATAATAAAAACAAAGATAAAGTTATGTTAAATAAATATTGAAATCATTATTACATATTAATATATTTAATTTGATATTAATAATTAATATAATGGATGATTTCTCGTTATATTATTATATTATTATTATTATTCATTTTATTTTAATTGTATGATGCATATCATTATCTACTTTTATACTTTGTACAATTTCATTATCCATCATATGTGTCACACCCACATGGTTGTGGGGATAAAGGGATGAAGTTGTCTTTCTCTTTCACATTTAATTATTATTATATTTCATTTTTTATTATATAACGTATATCACTTTTTACCCCTCAATTTGCACATATTTACCATCCACCCCCATGGTCATGATAGTGAAAATAGGGAGTTAAGTTTATCACATGCCCCTTTCACATTTTAGTACCATTTTATTCCATTCTTTATTAGATGGTGCAAACTATCCCCCACTCCAACACCTTGTACAACTTCACCAACCACCATACCATGTTTTCCATTCTTATGATAGTGAGGATAAGAGGTAAAGTTCTATAACTCCCCTTACACAATAAAAAACATATTATAATTATGTAAATTACATCAAATGATAATCATTTTTTTCCAGAAAAAAACATATTTTCATTTCCAGAGAAAAGGAAGTTACAATACAACAACTCAAAAATAACGTCATCTTGTTGTGAATAGAGTAGAAAGAAAAATAAAACTCTCCCCTAAGGCCAACAAATATAGGATCATAAGTAAGTACACATATCTATCAACTCAAAAAAAATCTGCATGTATTAGTTGTAATGCTACAAAAAAGCTACAGATCAAAAAATAAACTATCTCATATTGAGATTAACTCCCCATTGACCTATTCTTCTAAAAACAAATGGTTCTCAGAGCAAGGATAAACCACTTTTGGATAATTGATCAACAATGGTATTTAATTCTCTAAATATATGAGCAATTATCAAGGATTGGAAGATGGATGCAAGCATATGTACATGCCTTAGACATAGACAACCCGCGTATGTACGTGACTATTCAGGGAAAACTCACATCTGCCAAGAAAAACAATAAATTGGTAAGAATTAATCCAAGAAACTCAGATATACAACAATTTACAAGATGTTCAGCTACACAGGACACAAAAACTAAGGAAAACAGAGAAAAATAAAAGAGAAAAATTACCAACTAACCCCCAAAAAGGAGAATCCCCAGCGGAGTCACCAATTCTATTATGAGGAATACATCTCTATGGTTTGGGGTAGGACCACAATAGATTTTATGAATCCAAAAAATCAAATGAAATCTCAAGTATGCTAGATAAATGAAAATTCCAACAAAAGAAAGGCTACAAGCCTTCCTCCTTCGTATGTTCATATGAGACCATTGTTGAGCTCACAATCCAATGTCTGATACCTACAACTTGTCCTCAACACCCAAGATACATAAGCATATGGAAAATGTATGAAATGTTTGCATATAAACTAGCATAATCTATTAACATGTATAGAAAATGTACCCATGGAAAATAATATAAATATTTGCAACATATAATTGGATGAGAAAAGAGTATTTATATTAATATAATCAGAAAGAGTACATGGGCGACAACCTTTTGTATCAACAACTCGTTGAAAACGAGAAACTAAGTCCCTCCACCTGGGCCTTCACCACTTCAACCCTCCACAAGCCACGCTCACAAGTTCTAAGAGTAATTGGGTTCCTCCTTCACATGATAGGGAGATATTGGGGACTGAGCATAAGGAGAGCTCAGTCTTAAAGGTATAAGGGATGTAGACTCAAGGATGTAACATGAGGAAAACTTTCTCGAGAGTGTACTTTCTCTCAACTTTTTCTCCTCTTTTCAAAGCTTGTATATGGCTCAATTTATAGCCTCCAAAGGGAATTCAAGGGTTGAATCAAAGTGTTTCCATCATATAAAATGCCAAGGATCATGGATTATGTGACTTGGCATAGAAAATCTGAAATATTTTTAATTTTGAGCACAAAACCCGATGTACGCGGGTTGTAATGGAGCAACCTGCATAGACACATGTTGTATAATTATAGCCTGGGTTGAATTTTTGACTTTTGACTGAGCAAGATGGGGAAACTGAGTCTACAGAGGGAAAGGGTAGGTGAACAAATCATGATGGATAGAGTGTGGAAAGAAGTGCTATAACATTGGCTGCCATTACTGGTATGAGGGGTGATTGAGTGTTTTGTGATGCAGGAGCATCGCCAACTCAGCAAGCGAGCCAACACATCAAGTGAAAGTTTAGCTGGAAAGACAAACCCAAACTTTTGAAAATTCTTTGGGATTGTAGCGCAAGTCTTAAATGATCCTTTATGAAGGAGCGCCTTTTGTATGTTGTATCAGACCTTGAGCCATATGCTCTTGTCTGAAGTAGATAGATGGCATTTACTTTAGTTAATGCAGGTAGATAGGATTTTATTTCCAGATTAGAAAGTTTAGGGTTCGAGAGGGAAAACAGATACAGATATAGACACCCTCCTTTGTACATTGTAACATAATTCAGATTATGCAGAAGCATTCAGAAGAGAAGAGCAAACAAAGAATTGTATGAAGAACACCTATGTACAGATTTGAGTTAATAGAAGAGAGTCTTTGATTCAAATTCATGTCTGGTGTTATTTTTCTGTGTATGTGGTTAATGTGATCTTGAATGTTTGTTTTCTGGATATGCATTTGCTTTGAATATGTTCTGCATGTGATTTCAGGGTTTGAAACTGGAGTCTGAGAAGGAAGAGAATGAGCTTCAATTGTTTCTCTGTCTGAGCCAGGAGATTCCTGCATAGAGTGCAGTTGAATTCATTCGCAACGAGTGCGTTGATGAGGCTTAGATAGATTAACACTTGTTCTCATTCACCCAAAAATCGATTTGGGTTGAAGGAAGGAGAAGTCTCAGTTGTTAGCCTGAGCAAAGGAGGTAAACGACTGCTGCTGCAGGAAGTGCACAAAGTCTGAAAGATTCAACACTTGAGAAGTTGTTGAACACTGAGCGCAAGGAAGGCGCATAAATTCCTCTGAAGGAGTCAAAGTGAGTAAGCTCAGGAGGGATAGTTCCTTCATGGTATTGTTGAAAGAGAGCCCAAGGGGTTTGGGTCGAGGAAGGTTTCGAATAGGAGCTGCAAGCGTAGGCTTGGAGAACAAGTCTCGGCAAAAGAACTTTTTCATTTTAAAGAAATCCTTAAGAAGGAGGAGTCGACGGTTAGGATTCATAGGGGATATCAGCGAATTCCTGAGAGCTGTCAGATCTCGGGGAAGTTGCCCAGGATTTAAGCATTGGTGTGTAGGGAAGGAGTCAGAGCTCATCGGAACTCGACTCATCGGAGAATCAGAGTTTCTAGGAACATAGGATTCTCGCAGGGAGAACTCGCGATCCACGATTTCCCAAAAGGAGTATAGCCATAGATCCTGGATTGGATACATGTCAGAAATCCAGAGAGTCGGGGTTTCGGCATTAGGGATTTTCCTATGCGAAGGAATTGCTACACTTGAAATCACGATCCCGCGATACCCGATAGCGCGACGAGGAGAGGGTGACGTGGAGAAGAGTACCCGCGTGTGCATCAGGGTTCGACACTTTGGAGATTTTCGTGTCATGAGAATCGTTGCAGTAAGAGTTATGAAACTCTGAAATGCGATAACCACGCAGTCATAGTGCTGAGTGGAGGACATGTGGCATCGACACAGCGTGAACTCGAAGGTTCGCGTGTTGAGAGTGCAAAGATTTGTGTCGAGGTTCACGAGGTCGTGAGAGGTGATATCTCTGTAACCATTAGTTAGCGTGTGGGTCCCAGGCGCAGTAAAGGGGTGACAGGTGGCATCACAGATCGGGAATCGGGGATCCATAAGGTGAGTGATTTGTGGTCTCACGTATACCGATTTCCCGACGGGCAAATTCCCGATCAGGGGTAAGCAAGCTGTGGACGAGTGATCATCGGGATTCAAGGATTGATGAGACCCGATTCCGTGAGCTCAGGACTCGCGATATCGCGAGGTATGATTTCCCGATTAAAGAAGGGAGATCACAAGGAAAGTCTGTGGGTATTGAGAACTCCCGACAGGGGGTTGAAGAGTAATTTTAACTCTTCGGGCCGAGCTAAAAGAAGGTCCTGGTGATCGCGGACATGCTTGGGGCGCGTGCTATGTCAGAGTGGTATCAGAGCGGGAACTCTTTGTTTTCTGTGATAGAGAGAAGAGAGGGAATTTCACCATGCCGCCCAGAAGAGAAAGGCAATCGCCTGATCCAGAGGATAGGGATATGTGAAGAAGAGGTAGGCTAGCAGGTAATCCAGAGATGGAAAGGAAGATACGTGATCTCAGAGTGAGATTGGAAGATATGGAAGCAGCGCAGAGATGCACAGCCAATACTGGAGATCTAAGCGACTCCGAAGGCAAAGCTGAAGCCGAACAGCAAGGAGAAGTTGCAGCTGAATATGCAGCCAATGAGCGATTGATTAAAGCCATTGCCAAGATGAGTTCAAAGACCAAAATGGACATTCCAACTTATGAAGGAAGTCTGGATGTAGAAGAGTTGTTGGATTGGATTAGAGGTCTTGACACCTACTTCGATTATGAGGATATCGAAAAGGATAAAAAGGTAAATCATGATGTCACTAAATTGAAAGGACATGCAGCATTATGGTGGGACGAGATTCAAGCGGATAGACGTTCCAAAGGGAAACAAAAGATCAAAAACTAGGATCGAATGATTGCGAAAATGAAGGCAAAATTCATCCCAAGGGATTATCAAATCACATTGTTCAGGAGAATGCAGAACCTGAGACAGAAGTTGATGACGGTGAAGGAGTATACTGAATAATTTTACAAGCTCAATATCAGAGCAGGTCATCGAGAGAGTGATGATGAAAAAGTCGCCAGGTATATGAACGGTATAAGATACGACATTCAGGACGAGATGAGTATGAAAACCATCAGAACAGTTGAGGATGCGTATCAGATGGCGTTGAAGGAAGAGGAAAAGTTAAGCCATAAGCCAGCACAGCGAGGCTGAGGCAAGAGTCAGCCGAGAGGTAAGGAAGTTGCCCAGGATAAATTCCAGAAGCCCAAGGAGGAGTGGAAGAGACCTCCAGGTAAAATTGAAAGAGGTGGAACCTCCCAGCGAGGACCACATGCTGAATAGAGAAGGCGAAAAAATGATCAGCGAGGAGATTACACTGATGCAAACACCTTTCCTCGTACTAGAGGTCGAGGTAGAGGAAGAGGAGGAATCATCACATGTTACACATGTGGGAAGAATGGACACAAAGCGGTTGACTGTCCAGATAGGAAGGCAGATAAAGGAGAAGCTCACATCGCCGAGGCACAGAGCCGTGATGCTGAAGCAGAAGACGCAGAATACAGAAGGTCATTGATGATGCGTAAAGTTCTCGTAACACCCGAGAAGGAGGTGGAGGATACAGCTCAAAGAAGCAGACTGTTCAGAACCGCATGCAAGACCAAAGACAGGAAATGCAAAGTCATTGTGGACAGCGGAAGCACCGATAATATCGTTTCGACCAAGATGGTGGAGAAACTAGAGCTAGAAACGACTGATCACCTGAGTCCATATAAAGTCTCATGGCTACAGAAGGGACATCAGGTGAGTGTCACTAAACAGTTCTTAGTGGACATTAAAATCGAAGGATATAATGATAAAATTCTCTGTGATGTTATTCCCGTGGATGTATGTCATTTATTGCTAGGAAGACCATGGCAGTATGACAAAAACGTAGTTCATGATGGGAAAATGAATACGTACACTTTGGAGAAGAATGGGAGAACACATATGTTACTTCCGATAAAAGATAAGGAGGTAAAGTCGGAAGTAAACAAGAAGATACTTCTCATGAGTGGGAAGGAACTTCTGGCAGAAGTAAAGAAGAAGGAGGATCCACAATTCTTTGCGGTCAGAAAACCGAAAGTTGTTTTGACCAGCACAAGGGTGGATGATCTGCTAGAGGAAATTCAAGAACTACTGGAAGAGTTCGCTGATATAGTGGTGGACGAATTACCCCATTCATTTCCGCCAATGAGGAGCATAAGTCATCACATAGACCTTGTATCGAGAGCTAGTTTTCCAAACAAGGCCACGTACAGGTTGACGCCTCAGGAGAATGAAGAGGTTAAGAAACAGGTCCAGGAGTTATTGGACAAGGGACTGGTCAGGGAAAGTTTGAGTCCGTGTGTCATTCCAACGGTATTGAGTCCAAAGAAAGATGGAGGCTGGAGAATGTGTACAGATTCCAGAGCCATCAACAAGATCACCATCAGGTATAGGTTCCCATTGCCGAGAATGGATGATCTGATGGATTTCCTGAGCGAGGCAAATTATTTTTCAAAGGTCGATTTGAAAAGCGGATACCATCAAATTTGCATGAGGGAAGGCGATGAGTGGAAGACAGCCTTCATGACCAATGAAGGGTTATACGAATGGCTAGTTATGTCATTTGGTTTGACGAATGCGTCGAGTACATTCATGAGGCTGATGAATGAAGTGCTGAAAGAATTTATAGGTAAGTTTGTCATTGTTTATTTAGATGACATATTGATTTTCAGCAAATCAAGAGGAGAACATCTAAAGCATTTAGCTGCAGTAATGAGAAAGCTACAGCAAGATAAGTTGTTGATCAATGTGATTAAGTCTTCATTTATGAATAAATAACTCATTTACTTGGGGTTTGTGATATCGGCGAATGAATTGAAGATGGATCCAAGTAAAGTGGTTGTAATAAAGAATTGGCCATCACCAAGAAATGTTTTTGAGGTGAGAAGTTTCCATGGTTTGGCGAGTTTCTACAGGAAGTTCATCCGAAATTTCAGTGGGATTAGCGCAGCAATGATGGACACAGTCAAGAAGAGACATAAGTCTTTTCATTGGAATGAAGAGGTAGAGAAGAGCTTCAATCTGTTGAAGCGAAAAATCACCGAACAACCGGTGTTGGTGTTGCCAGATTTTCAGAAATTTTTCCAGGTAAAGTGTGATGCAAGCGGCTTTGCCATAGGAGCAGTCTTAAGTCAGGAGGACAGACCGATTTCTTATTTCAGTGAGAAGATGGATGAGGAAAAGGTGAATTACTCCACATATGATAAGGAATTTTATGCCATTATACAGGCGTTAAAGAAGTGGAGGCATTACTTGATCCCAAAAGAATTTGTATTGTATAGTTATAATCATGCATTACAGTTTGTAACTTAGCAGGAGAAGCTGAACCAAAAACATGCAAAATGGGTAGAGTATATGAATAATTTTACGTTTTTAATTAAACACATTTCAGGGACTGCTAACAAAGTGGCTGATGCTTTGAGTAGGAAGTGTTTGTTGCTGCAGGAATTTCGAGTCAAGACATTGGGTTTTGAAAACCTGGAAGACATGTATGCAGGTGATGCAGATTTTGTAGAGGCATACAAGGCAACTGAGAATCCAGTTCTCAGAGACATAAGCCTGTGGATGGATTACATGATTCAGAATGGACTGTTGTTCAGAGGAAACTAGTTATGCATTCCAAATTTCTCCATGAGGGAGAACCTGCTAAAGGATAAGCACAGTGGCGGATTAGCGGGGCATTTTGGCCATGAAAAGACATTTGCGAAGTTGAGCGAAGCATACTTCTGGCTGAATATGCGAACAAATGTCAAGAAGTTTGTTGACAGGTGCAGAGTTTGCCAACATTCGAAGGGAAGAAAGAAGAACGCGGGTGTTTACCAACCATTACCCATACCAGAAAGGCCATGGGAGGCGATTAGCATTGATTTCGTACTAGGTTTGTCGAGGACGCAAAGAGGACATGATTCCATCTTTGTGGTAGTTGACAGGTTTTCAAAGATGGCACATTTTATTCCATGTCAGAAGACCAGCGATGCAACTCACATCGCAAATTTATTTTTCAAGGAAGTTGTTAGACTTCATGGCTTACCCATAAGTATTGTATCGGACAGGGATACAAAATTTATTGGACATTTCTGGAGGACACTCTGGAAGAATATGGGAACTAACTTGATGTTTAGTTCAACCTATCATCCTCATACGGATGGGCAAACAGAGGTTGTAAATATAATTCTGGGAGACTTACTCAGAAGCCTAGTGACAGAGCACCACAACAGCTGGGAAAAAGTGTTGCCACAGGTAGAATTTTCTTACAACGATTCGGTGAATCGAAGCATAGGAAAAAGTCCGTTTGAGATTGTATATGGCAGATAGACAAGAGGAATATCTGAGCTGAAGGATTCAGAGAAAATCATGACTCAGAGCGTGAGTGCTGAAGAATTCGCAGAGGTGATGGAAGAACTTCACAACAGAGTGAAGCAGCAATTGTTGGAGTCAAACTAGGAATACAAGCGTAGAGTGGAACAGCATCGAAGACAACTTCAATTTGAGGTTGGGGATCTAGTTCTGGCACATCTGAGGAAGGAAAGGTTCCCAAGGGGAACATACAACAAGCTGAAAATGAAGAAAATTGGGCCATGCAGAGTCCTGAAGAAGTTGGGAGAAAATGCTTATGAGATTGAATTGCCAGATGACATTGGAATATCTCCGACATTCAATGTCTCAGACTTATACCCCTATAATACTGAGGAAACAGGAGCTCGAAGTGATGAGCAGCCAGAAATTCAGTGGCAGAAGCAGATGACGACTGCAGAAAGGCCACAGATGGAGCGAATACTTGACAGAAGGGTCAACAAAAGAACCAGACAGAAGAAATACTTCGAGTATCTGGTAAAATGGAAGAACCACCCAGTGGAGGATGCTAGCTGGGAGACAAAAGAAGTCATTCAAAAGCATGGATAGACCATGCAGGAGCTCATGGAAAGGAGCCCATGAAAGTTTTCAAGCCGAGGAGTATGATGCAGGAGCATCGCCAACTCAGCAAGTGAGCCAACACATCAAGCGAAAGTTCAGCTGAAAAGACAAACCCAAAATTTTGAAAATGCTTTGGGATTGTAGCGCAAGTCTTAAATGATCCTTTATGAAGGAGCACCTTTTGTATGTTGTATCAGACCTCGAGCCATATGCTCTTTTCTAAAGTAGATAGATGGCATTTACTTTAGTTAATGCAGGTAGATAAGATTTATTTCCAGATTAGACAGTTTAGGGTTCGAGAGGGAAAACGGATATAAACACCCTCCTTTGTACATTGTAACATAATTCAGATAATGCAGAAGCATTCAGAAGAGAAGAGAAAGCAGAGAATTGTATGAAGAACACCTATGTACAGATTTGAGTTAATAGAAGAGAGTCTTTGATTCAAATTCATGTCTGGTGTTATTTCTCTGTGTATGTGATTAATGTGTTCTTGAATGTTTGTTTTCTAGATATGAATTTTCTTTGAATATGCTATGCATGTGATTTCAGGGTTTGAAACTGGAGTCTGAGAAGGAAGAGAATGAGTTTCAATTGTTTCTCTGTCTGAGCCAGGATATTCCTGCATAGAGTGCAGTTGAATTCATCTGCAAGGATTGCGTTGATGAGGCTTAGATAGCTTAACACTTGTTCTCATTCACTCAGAAATCGATTTGGGTTGAAGGAAGGAGAAGTCTCAGTTGTTAGCCTGAGAAAAGGAGGTAAACGATTGTTGCTGCAGGAAGTGTGCAGAGTATGAAAGATTCAACACTTGAGAAGTTGTTGAACACTGAGCACAAGGAAGGCGCATAAATTCCTCTGAAGGAGTCAAAGTTAATAATCTCAGGAGGGATAGTTCCTTCTTGGTATTGTTGAAAGAGAGCCGAAGGGGTTTGGGTCAAGGAAGGTTTCGAATAGGAGCTACAAGCCCAGGCTTGGAGAACAAGTCTCGGCAAAAGAACTTTTTCATTTTCAAGAAAACCTCAAGAAGGAGGAGTCGACGGTCAGGATTCGCAGGGGATATCAGCGAATTCCCGAGAGCCGTCAGATCTCGAGGAAGTTGCCCAGGATTTAAGCGTTGGTGTGCAGGGAAGGATTCGGAGCTCATCGAAACTCAACTCATCGGAGAATCGGAGTTTCTAGGAACATAGGATTCTCGCAGGGAGAACTCGCGATCCGCAATTTCCCGAAAGGAGTATAGTCGTAGATCCAGGATTGGATACGTGTCATAAATCTGGAGAGTCGGGGTTTCGGAATTCGGGATTTTCCTATGCGAAGGAATTTCTACACTTGAAATCGTGATCCTACGATACCCGATAGCACGACAAGGAGAGGGTGACGTGGAGAAGAGTACCCGCGTGTGCATCGGGGTTCGACACTTCGAAGATTTTGGTGTCGTGAGAGTCGTTGCAGCAAGAGTTTCGAAACTTTGAAATGCGATAACCACGCAGTCATAGTGTTGAGTGGAGGACATTTGGCATCGGCACATCGTGAACTCAGAGGTTCGTGTGTTGGGAGTGCAAATATTTGCGTCAAGGTTCACGAGGTCGCGAGAGGCGATATCTTCGTAACCATTAGTTAGCAAGTGGGTCCCAGGCACAGTAAAGGGGGGGACAGGTGGCATCGCAGATTGAGAATCGAAGATCCATAATGTGAGTGATTTGTGGTCTCACGTATACCAATTTCCCGACGAGCAAATTCCCAATCAGGGGTAAGCAAGTCGTGGACGAGTGATCATCAGGATTCAGAGATTGACAAGACCCGATTCTGTGAGCTCAGGACTCGCGATATCACAAGGTTCGATTTCTCGATTGAGGAAGGGAGATCACAAGGAAAGTCTGTGGGTATTGAGAACTCCCGACAGGGGGTTGAAGAGTAATTTTAACTCTTCGGTCCGAGCTAAAAGAAGGTCCTGGTGATCGCGGATGTGCTTGGGGCACGTGCTGCGTCATTTTGTGAGTGCAAATGTAAATGCAAATGTAATATAACTAAATAAAAAAATAAATCTAATATATCCTATCCTAGCTAGGATAAATCTACAATAACCAAATGAATAGCTTGAAATGAAACTAATCCGTACAATAACTTCATTCACATAGTTGTTATGAAGTAACAAGGTTAGACAACACATGCGTGCAAAAACATAACCATATTAGTTTAAATCATGCTATCACATACATAAGAAACTCATACTCTTAGGACAAAACATAAGAAATAATAGCAAAGCCACGAGAATGATATCAATTTGCATAAGAAAAGTCTATAGGCAAAAATATATTCTTACATCACATGTAAACAATACACAATCTATTGAAAGTAGTTCATGACATCAACCATTTATAAAATTTCTTCTCTCTATCAAAATTGTCCATGAGGGATTCTCAATTTTAGTTAACATGGTATCTTCTCCAAAATAGTTTAGTGAATATACAATGCTTGAAGATCCCTATCAAAATTGGCCTCTTCCTTTACTTATAAAAATTTTAATAACTACTGAAAATTTGTCTTCTTAAATTCCAGAAGAAGCATTTATAAAACCTTTCATATCCCCCCTCACTGGCTATTGACATGTGTAAAAAAAATACGACGCTAAAGGTAGTTGGAAAAAGATACAATAGAATATAGTTGTTATCAAATATGAATTGGATATCTTGTGTTATTCATGCACTTGTATTTAATGTAGACTGCCCAAACTTCATACTAGTCCTCGAGTGATATGATCCTTCGATATAGAAGTTCCTCAGGGGAGGCTTCATGGGAGGAAAAGTTATCATTTAGAGTATTCATGTCTCTTTCCAGGGTGGCCATGAATGATTGAATCATCATTTTAACTTTGGTCGGTTGGACGAGGTGTTCCTCCATCAACCCAATTGTTATTTTGGTAGCTCCTTCAACTTTCTCTCGTCTATGGTTTATGTGTTGCTATATTTTTTCTAGGACATGCTCCATTTAAATGGTTTTCTTGAGTTCCTCGATGGGATGAAGGTGACTCATATGCATCAATACTTGTGTTTCTTTGTGGAGTTGTGTATATATTGTGAGCAATATTGATGTTTCCTTTTTTTCTCTCTTCCTAGTTTGCTGGAATTGATAAAGAGAAGCATAATCAATTCTCCTTTATACCTTTGAGGGGCAGGGAAGCTCGGCTGGAGAAACCAGATTCTCGAAGATCCATCATTTTATGTCATCTAATCCTTCCCATATGGTATCGAGTTGTATAATATTGACATGCAATTGACTATGCCGATCCATTATTTTGGATGACAGTTGTTGGAAGAAATGAATATGGGATGTAACATCCTGCTCTGGAGCACCGAGAGAACCTATTCTTTGAGGACACTTGCTCGCAAGTGATCCAGATTATTATGATATTAAAACATTTGACTTTGATTATGATGCGTTATGGGTAGATTGACATGTTGTTTTACTACATTGACATAGACAGGTGCTATTGACTCGGTTTTACTGAGTGTGTAGGGTTTTGGACCTTGAGGAAGGGAGCTAAACTCTCTCCTAGGTTCATGGGACCCTTCAAGATTATGGAGAGAAAGGGGCTCGTGGCCTATCGACTAGCCTTGCCTAATTCCTTCAGGTGTATGCATGATGTTTTTTATGTATCTATTTTGAGACATTATATTAGTGATCCTACGCATCTTATTGACATGAGTTCCTTGCAGGTATCGGACGAGAGGGGTGCTCACGGCTAAGGCAGTCCGCATATTGGAGCATCATGTTCGACAGTTACGACATGGAACGGTAGATCAGGTCAAGGTCCAGTGGGACAATTATAGTCTGCGCTCGACAACCTAGGAGGATGCATATGATATGTGCCAGTAGTTTCCATTTTTGTTTGATAGTTAGACATATGATACTGTGATACACTTTATTTTTGACATTTATACTATGAAACTTCGGGACAAAGTTTAGACCAAGAGGGGATGTATGTAACATCCCACTCTGGAGCACCGAGAGAACCTATTCTTTGAGGACACTTGCTCATAAGTGATCCGGATTATTATGATATTAAAACATTTGACTTTGATTATGATGTGTTATGGGTAGATTGACATGTTGTTTTACTACATTGACATAGACAGGTGCTATTGACTCGGTTTTACTGAGTGTGCAGGGTTTTGGACCTTAAGGATGCAGAGGCATCAATGGAACCCCTTGGACTCTAGATCGAGTCAGGGCGTGTGTTGTTGGGGTTTTATTGTTTTACTATGATATTAGTACATCTGATTAGATGATATGATGTGGATATGTTCTGACATGATTTGTTGATGATGCAGGCTTACGATAGATTGTCGACCAGACTCACATATGGAGTAAAGGGGCCACACATGACTACCAGAGAAGTTGAGAGAGATGTGTGGATAGCAGTCCTGCCACAACCTACTAGCACTCCCATCGTGGATCGAACTATAGGTTAACGATTACCTAGTTTGAGAGGAGCCACGATGTTGTGAGGGCAGACTGTGACAGTCGCTCACGATGATTCTAAGGGGCATGCAATAAGGTGGGGGCCTTATTCTTTAGAATCCCTTAGTCTCCCACAAGTTCACCTAGTGAAGTGTTGACTCCAGGGGTTATTGATGTCTACCAATCAGTCAAGAGGTGAGTGGCACCCTTCGAGCACGTAGTGCATCCTGAAGGGAACGTCGCGCAAAGGAACAGATGAGGAGAGTTGCACCCTTGGAGCATGTAGTGCATCCTGAAGGGCATGTTGCGCAAAGTAACAGATGAGGCGAGTGGCACCCTTGGAGCAACTAGTGCGTCCTGAAGGGCACGTCGTGTTAATGATGATAGAGGGATGAACCTAGATGGCCGTAAGACAAATAACACATTAAGAAATTTTAAAAACAATTTCCTTAATTAACTGTCGCCCGGATCATAATCTAAGTTCTAAGTCTAAATTTCGTTAGGGGTAAAAATTTTGTCTACTTTAAAAATAAAAATAAAATATAATATATATATATATATATATATATATAATAAAATAATAAAATTTAAAATCCCTTAAGTAATAATTTGGTCTTCATAAATTTTTTGTGGTAACTTGAAGAAAGTAACAAATTAAATAAAATGTGTGGATGTAAAACATAAAGAGACAATTAATTATTTTAACTTTTGATAGTTTAAAAGGTACTAAATAAATAATAAAAGGAAAAAGAGGTTAAATTGCACAACTTCCATTTTTAGCTAAAAAAGGGGAAAGTGGAAATTATAAAAATTAGGAATTTAGGGAAAGGAGGTAACCTAAAGAGGGAAAGAGGGGAACTCATGGTAAAAAGTAGGAAACCAACTTAATAAAGAATCTACATTTAAGAACCTTCTACTTTTAAAACTGATTTAGCAATTTTTTTTTAGGGAAAGCTTTTAAAACCTGTAAGGGAATCTAGGGACTCCTAGGAGTGATTTTAGGAGTAACTCTAGGTGGGTGAGGGAACTAAGACAATTAATTAATTAAAGAAAATAATTAATGGAGAAACATGGGGGATGGATGACACTTGTATGAAGGAGAAATTTTAGGAATTTTTATTAAAACTTAAATTAAATGAGATTTAGGGAAAGAAAGAAAGTTGGAAAACTCTATAAAAGAGAGGGAGGAGAAGGAAGAAAGGATTGGTTGTTAGCATAACGTTACGCTACCAGAATAGTGACTTGACCGATTTACTTCTGGGAGTTGGGATTTCCCAACTTGGAGAGGAGTGGTAGCTCGGCCTTGCGAGGCAAGCTGGGAGCTAGACATACCATCTGAGTAGTGTGTGGCTCCTTTGCAGCTCGGGGGGGCTAAGGGGGAAGAAGAGTACCCCTAGCGTTGTCTGGGAGGTACCGTTGTAGTCTCGACAGTCAGCGAGTGGGAGTGGCATGGAGCACACGGATGTCACTCGGAGCAGGCGAACAGACAACGGTACGCTTTTTGATTGATTTATAGACTATTGTAGGATGTATGTTTTTAGATCTGCTTGTGTATTGGGTAAGTAAACTGTTGACTAGTTTTATGACTGAAATTTTATAGCTTGACAGAATGATTGACGTTCTCCTTCTTGAGTTTGAATACCTCCGCATTCTTTATCCCTTCTTCTTGCGATCTGCTCGTTACCTGCTACGTTTGTAACCCTTCTTGTTTTCGGAGGGTATGTTGTTCTTTGTGAATGTCTGCTACCCATGTATGGCAGCTTGATTGATGGTTAGTGATTGCATATTCCCTTATTTGAGAGAGAATTTATACATACACCAGTGAATGCATATATCCTTATCACAGGAAGCAATTGTTTATATTCCAACGATTTCTCTGCGATTTTAGAATGTACCCCTGCGATTTTATAATGTTTAAGGGATAGCGATTTGAAATGTTTCTTTCTGCATTTTCTTTTTCCTCTTTTTGACTATGTTTCTACAACACATTTCGTATTCCCCTTCTTCTGTGAAACACTTGGGTGAAGGTGTCTACTCTGGAGTGGATTACAATATGGGTAGGCCGAATGCATTGCCACTAATGGGTACGATTTTTCCATTTCTTGTAACCGGAGGTGGCCTTATTTAACATCCAATTCATGTCAACCTTTCTGGGCAAATCTCCTTATACCAGCCCTGCATTTCCGTTTTTGGTTTTTATTATTTTAAAACGAAGATATAAATCCTTGCGTGATCATTGGTTCAGTTTTTATTTTTATTAAATATTAGAAACCCTGCAATTCAGTTTTCCTTTTAATTTTAAAAATGGAAATCAAAATCCACGCCAACTTTTGGACCCAAACTTAATTAATCAACTCCGGTTTCAGAATTGAAGTTGTACACGAGTTTAAACAACACACTCTCCTGGCACTCTGCAATGAATTTCTCTTAAAATGATTTGTTGGGTTGTCATATTCAATTGTGTGTCTGTTTGATTTTATTTTAATGACTGGTTAATCCGCCTTCCCAAGTGGATGGGTGATTCGTATTCACTGTGTGTTGGGCGAATTTCTAGGATACGAATTCCTGTGTGAACTCTGCAATTCGACCGAAAACCTTGTGACTCTATGTCTCTTATTTCAACTTTTTCCTCCTTTATATTACAGAGTCTTTTGCCATGTTTTGGTTTTACCGGTTGACCGCTTGGTATTTTCTTTCCCTTTCAAAAATGATGGGTCACAGTTGCTTCAGTCACTGACAGCAATCTTGAGCGTTGGGTGTTCTAGTCGTTCCTACTACTTCTCTAGTAATTGATGGTAATAATGGATGACAGGGGATTCAATTATCAAGGGCGCAACTGGTGAATCTTATGGCAAGTTTTAATGGCTTTATGGACGTTGTAGTTATGATGCCAGTTTTGCGGCAGTCTAAGATTTTATGTTATTTCACTGACCTCGAAACCTATGCAATCATTAACTTACCTCTTTAATGCCATTTTTATTTGTTTTTTTCATTGACACATCTAATATCTAGTCATTGTCTTTATATGAGAGTATTCTAATAATTATATGCAAAGCCACTTGACATTAGTTGTTTAACAAGCAAGTTTAATTAATTACCCATATTTTGTTATCCACACTTGTACAGTCGTAGCTTAATAACTAAGACCGTGTATCCGTTAAACGCATGCAATTTACACCTCTTTACCTTAAGGTTGTTTGTCAGAGTAATATGTGGTGGATAAGTAATTATTTATGATGATAACATTTGTTTTTAACATAGTTAATGGTTGGGATTAATATGTGTTTTATATAATTAATAATAAATCCTTAGACAGAGGATATGCTCTTGAAATTCTTGTGCTCATGTGTAGATTATCAACTACTCAACCTCAGTCTAATCATAATTAATAGAACATACCTTTGTTTACCATTTGTAAAAGTATCCAATAATAATTAAATCGTTGAAAACGATTAGAATAGTAATTAATGTTAGCAATTCTTTAACTATACATAATACCATGTGGCATAGCCCAAAATAAATAAGTAAATGATATTACGTAGCACATTCAACAACTTGATAAGGTTTGATTTGGAAAAACAACGAATTTATTTTAAATTCGGTAAAAGTCCAATGTCTATTTCATATTGGTATTATTGAATGTGGTTGTATGAAATTGGGAAGCAAATAAATTATCAAATGTAAATAATAAAGGGTGATGTGGAAGTTGTGCTGCTTTGCAAAATAGAATGTCTTTTAAGCTAGTACAAATTCTTATTTTACTAACCTGCCTTGTCATCCTTACGGGTGTTGGGTATGTGCTTCATTCAGTTCTAATTAAAGATACCTGATTTTATTGACAGGTGGATTGTGGCTTTAAGACTAAGTTTAGATTTTACCTTGATGTCATTATGCACTCTAGACATGCATTGCAGGGGTCGTAATGGAGGTTGAAATAAGGTGTGTTAATTACCTTACTTGCTTTATTAATTGCCTTTGTCTAGTAATTTGATTAAAAGTACACCTCCCATGCAATACTGTAATAGTAGTAATGAGTTAATAATGACTCACTATCGTAAGATGCCTTAATGTAGATAACCTTGTTGTTTGCAATCTTGATGGTTATATTATTGTCTTAATCTTAGATGGCTTGGTCTGCTTGTGTCAGGCGGGTTGTAGACACCTCCATGTTCCTTAGAACAATCGCCAGCCCTGAGACCTTAAATGGTTAAAATGGAACCTGGGCTTGAGCATTGCTTATGTGTCTTGGAGGTCCTAACCATTGCAGGGTAGGACGAGCAAGTAGTCAGTCTTATATATTTGTCGATTGATTGTTGTTCATTGCATGCAGATACTTGATGTGCATCTTAGGTCGTCATGTTGTATTCATCATTGTATGCGTCTTGCTCGTTGTCGGGTGGCAGTGCAGAGTCAAATGTGCTTTTTTTTACCCTTGTACACACGCGCACACACAATAGAAAATAAATAAATAAAAATAAATTAAAAATGTACTTGTTATGAGAGGTTGATGTCATGGCGAACATGAGGTTGTCACATATGGTATCGGAGTGGGTTCGACCTGCGACCGGGGATCGCTATGGCTTTCGTTGATGTGATTGATTTTACTATTGCTAATCGAGTTGACTTGTGTTCATGCAGGTAACCATGGTTAGAGGACACCGCGAAGGCAGACGACGGGGTGCTAGGGGAGGAGGCGCGACACCTCCAGTAGCATCCACGCCTAAGGGCTCTAACCCCCAAGGAGATGAGTAGGTTCTCGAGCAGGAGCAGATAGCAGT
Organism: Picea sitchensis; assembly: GCA_010110895.2. NCBI lineage: Eukaryota > Viridiplantae > Streptophyta > Pinopsida > Pinales > Pinaceae > Picea > Picea sitchensis. Next base: position 18,104 of record SNQJ01S0099591.1, read on the forward strand.
TGGAGATGTAGTTGGAATGATGAGATCCTTTCAGTGCATGTGCAAGGCACTGAAAATCTGTTTCGACAGAGATGAGGCCAGAGTGCTAGCGCCTGCTGAGGTTCCGTCGCGTGCACTGACTTTTACTGGTAGCATTCACCGTGAACTCGAGAAGGTCAAATTGCCTGATTTCTTTGGTGCCCCGAACAATGTCGTCGTTGAGGCATGGTTGGAGAACATGGCGATGTGCTTCTCACTTCGCGATTATACCTCCAACATGAAGGTCCACATGATAGTCTTTCAACTAAAGGGGAGTGCACTTCTATGGTGGAAGACACTACTATCACAACTGAACATAGCCATCGAAGACGTGTCATGGGAACTGTTCAAGGAACGGTTCTAAGAGAAGAACCTTTGAGAGGAATTCATTGAGTGTCATCTCAATGAGTTCAATTCCCTATGACAGGGAGGTCGTACGGTGCCTGAGTACAAGGCCCATTTTATGGTGCTACTCCGGGATGCTCCGCACCCGAACACAGAGAAACTTAAGGTCAACAGGTTCATGTTCGGACTTAACGACAAACTACGTGCAAAGGTTAGTATTTTTATGCCCCAAACCTTGCACGATGCCTTCCAGAAGGCCCTCATAGTAGAGGAGGAGCTTATGAGTGGGGGTCAGACCAAGACTCCAGTGAGATCAACCGGGCAAGTTTCATCTAGAACACAACAACACTAGACACCAACGAGACATATGCTGGGATATCTTGGTTTCCAGAGGGGATCCACTTTCACGACACCTCGGCGACCGATGCCTCAGTAGTAGACACCTTATCGAGGACCACAGCATCAGCAACAACGTCGCCCGTAGCAGCAGCAATTTAGGCTTGTTCAGTAGAATAGACCAGGGTTCCAGGCCAGTGGGCCGTCATCTTCTACTTTGGGTACCAGGACTACTGGGCCAAAGAAGGGGTGTTGGACGTGTGGAGAGCCACATTACCATCGCAACTTCCCTATGGAGAGGACCAGAGTGACTAGATCAGCCAGACCCACTACCGTGAGAGATATGGGAAAGGCCCATCAGATTCATGCAGCGGTGAATAACTGCTAGGCAGAACACCAGTCGACTGTGCTCGAGACGATAGGTATCGTCGCTGACCAGACTCTTAGTATTTTGATAGATCCCAGTGCTACTGAGAGTTTCATTTTTGGTGCAGTGCTAAAAAGGATTAAGGTAAAGGCAGTCGAATAGGATGAGTTTAGCTTTGTAGAGATGGCTTCGGGAGCCAAACAAAAGGTTGGAGGAAAGGTTACAAGATGTATCCTTAACCTGGGAGAGTTTGTCACAAGGGCCAACTTGTACGTCACAATCCTAGGATCTTATGATGTCGTGATTGGTATGGACTGGTTGAAGTCGCATGAGGCAGTACTCAACTGTAAGACAAAACAATTGAGCTTGGTCGATGATGAGGGACAGAGACGTGTGATTGTAGGATGGAACCAGGGAGTTTCCCTAAGGTTCATCTCTTCCTTACAGCTATGAAAGAGTATGCACAAGGGGTGCAAGATTTATGCGATCCTTGCGTTAAACAAGAAGGGAGTAGTGGAAGGTCTAGAACACCTTCTGGTGGTGAGAGAGCATGTGGATGTGTTTCCGGAAGAGTGACCTGGGATGTCATCGGAGAGAGAATTGGAGTTTACCATAGACCAAAAATCGGGGACTGAACCGATAGCAAGAACGCCTTATCGAATGTCGACTCCGGAGTTACAAGAGTTGAAAATGAAACTAAAGAAGTTGTTGGACCTAGGACTCATACGTCCTAGTGTGTCACCGTGGGGTGCACCTATTATTTTCATACGAAATAAGGATAGATCATGGAGGCTTTGCATTGACTACTATCAACTGAACAAGGCTACGATCAAGAATCAGTATCCATTGTCGAGAATTGATGATATGTTCGATCAAATGAAGGGTGTGACAGTGTTCGCCAAGATCGATTTGCAATCAGGGTATCACCAGTTATGTATCAAGGATGATGACGTCCCTAAGACCACCTTTAAGACGAGGTTTGGACATTACAAGTTTACTATTTTACCGTTTGGACTAACCAACGCCCCAGGGGTATTTATGAGTTTGATGAACGAGGTGTTCCACGAGTACTTGGACAAGTTTTTCCAAGTGTTCATTGACGATATTTTGATTTACTCTCGTACGATGGAGGAGCATGACGAGCACTTGTGCTTGGTACTACAGTGTCTGCGAGAGCACAAATTGTATGGGAAATTGTCTAAATGCTATTTTTATCAATCGAGGATTCATTACATAGGTCATGTCATCTCCAGTGATGGCATCGCCATGGATCTGGAAATGGTCAAGGCTATTATGGAATGGCATGTGCCGACAAATGTCCTGGAAGTGCGTAGCTTTATGGGTTTAGCAGGATACTATCGACGGTTTGTCGAGGGATTTTCGAAGATAGCAAATCCGATCATGGAATTGCAGAAGAAAACCAAGAAGTTTGCTTGGACCAAGAAATGCGCGGAAGCATTTCGGAGGCTTAAGGAGTTGTTGAGAACAGTGTTGATACTAAAGGTCCCTGACATGGATGCAGACTTCTTGGTATGCAGAGACGCATCCAAGGAAGGTTTAGACAGAGTCTGTATGCAAGACGGACGAGTGATTGCTTACATTTCGAGGAAACTGAGNTACACGACGCACGATTTGGAGTTATTAGCCATCGTATATGCCTTAAAGGTTTGGAGACACTACCTTGTTGGATGAAAATGTGAACTAAAGACTGATCATTGTGGACTACAACACATTTTTACGCAAAGCGACCTGAACGCGCGACAATGGCATTGGTCAAAATTTCTTAGCGAGTACGACTTTGAGATTACTTACATAAAGGGAACAATGAACCAAGTGGCAGATGCTTTGAGCCGAAGGCCACACATATTTTTTGTGTTGCCTCTTTAGACAAATCTACGTGAAAAGATTCTAACTTTAGAGTGTGATGATGACTGGTACAAAGAGATCGAAGGTTTTATTGGACAAAACACAATGATGGTACCATGATTTGAAGGATTTTCATTTGATAGCGACAGATTATTGAGGTTTAAAAATCGGATCTACGTACCATCGAACGACGAGTTGAGGATGTTGATCCTGAGCGAGGCTCATAGAGCAGTTTACATGTCTCACCCAGGAGTCATGAATATTAGGGCAGACCTTAAACCCTTATTCTTCTGGAGAGGAATGAAGGAAGACATAGTCAACTTTGTGGCCAGATGTTTAGAATGTCAGCAAGTAAAGGCTAAACATAGACACCCAGCAGGATTACTACAACCACATGCCATTCTGGAAACGAAATGGGAAGTTATTTCAATGGATTTTATTGTTGGATTGCCACTAATGACAAGGAGGCATGACTCGATTTTCATAGTAGTAGACACTCCAACAAAGAGTGCTCACTTTATTGCTATGCATATGACATATCAGGCACCTGACATAGCTAGAGTTTTCATCAGTGATATTGTGAGGCTGCATAGCGTGCCTAAGAGGATTATATCCGATCGAGGATCGGTGTTTACTAGACTATTTTGGATGAGTTTCCAAGAGGCCTTGGGAACACAACTTAACTTTAGTACTATGTATCATCCAGAGACTGACGGGCAGACCGAACAAATGAACCAAACCTTCGAGGACATGTTGTGCATGTACGTGATGGACCAACAAAAGTGTTGGGAGGACTTCTTGCCACTAGTAGAGTTCTCTTAAAACAATAGTTACCAGAGCACCATTAATATGGCGCCTTTTGAGTTCCTTTACGGGCAACCGTGTCAGACACCTTTGAGTTGGGATCGGCTTGAGGATAGGGTCCTAGTGGGACTAGAAGTGATCCAAGAAATGGAAGAACAAATACAAACAATAAGACAAAGGATTAAAGAAGCGCAGGATTGACAAAAGAGTTATGCCGATGCACACTGTTTCGACCGTAGTTATGAGGTCGACGATCAAGTCTTCTTGTGGGTTAAACCGCATAAGAGTTGGATCAAGTTTGGGAAGGGAGATAAACTCTCTCCCAGGTTCATGGGACCCTTCAATATTGTGGAGAGAAAGGGTCCCATGGCCTATCGACTAGCCTTGCCTGATTCCTTGAGGCGTATGCACGATGTTTTTCATGTATCTGTTTTGAGACATGTTATTGACATGAGTTCCTTACAGGTATCGGATGAGGGGGCGCTCATGGTTGAGCCAGTTTGCATCTTGGAGCATCGCGTTTGATAGTTACGACATCGAACGGTAGATCAGGACAAGGTCCAGTAGGACAATTATAGTCCACACTCGACGACCTGGGAGGACGCATATGATATGTGCCAGTAGTTTCCATTTTTGTTTGATAGTTAGACATATAATATTGTGATACACTTTATTTTCAAAATTTATACTGTGAAACTTAAGGATGAAGTTTAGACCGAGAGGGGTTATATGTAACATCCCGCTCTGGAGCATCGAGCGAACCTATTCTTTGAGGACACTTGCTCGCAAGTGATCCGGATTATTATGATATTAAAACATTTGACTTTGATTATGATGCGTTATGGGTAGATTGACATGTTGTTTTACTACATTGACATAGACAGATGCTATTGACTCAGTTTTACTGAGTGTGCAGGGTTTTGGACCTTGAGGATGCAGAGGCATTGACGGAACCCCTTGGACTTCGGATCAAGTAAGGGCATGTGTTGTTGGGGTTTTATTGTTTTACTATGATATTAGGACATCTGATTAGATGATATGATGTGGATATGTTTTGACATGATTTTTTGATGATGTAGGCTGACGAAAGATTGTCGACCAGACTCAAATACGGAGTAAAGGGGCCACACACAACTACCAGAGAGGTTGAGGGAGAGGTGTGGACAACAGCCCTGCAACAACCTACTAGCACTCCCATCGTGGCTCGAACTATAGGTTAACGATTACCTAGTTTGAGAGGACCCACGATGCCGTGAGGGCAGACTGCGACAGTCGCTCACGATGATTCTAAGGGGCATGCAATACGGTGGGGGCCTTATTCCTCAGAAGCCCTTAGTCTCCCACAAGTTCACCTAGCGGAGTGTTGACTCCAGGGGCTATTGATGTCTACCAATCAGTCAAGAGGTGAGTGGCACCCTTGGAGCACATAGTGCATCCTGAAGGGCACATCACACAAAGGAACATATTAGGAGAGTGGCACCCTTGGAGATCGTAGTGCATCCTGAAGGGCAAGTCACGCAAAGGAACAAGTGAGGCGAGTGGCACCCTTGGAGCAACTACTGCGTCTTGAAGGGAACGTCACGTTGATGATGATAGAGGGATGAACCTAGATGGCCCTAAGACAAATAACACATTAAGAAATTTTTAAAACAATTTCCCTAATTAATTGTCGCCTGGATCATAATCTAAGTTCTAAGTCTAAATTTCATTAGTGATAAAAATTTTGTCTACTTTAAATATATATATATATATATATATATATATATATAGATATAGATATAGATATAGATATATAGATATATAATAAAATAATAAAATTTAAAAGAACTTAAGTAATAATTTGGTCTTCATAAAATTTTTGTGGTAACTTGAAGAAAGTAACAAATTAAATAAAATGTGTGGATGTAAAACATAACGAGACAATTAATTATTTTAACTTTTGATAGTTTAAAAGGTACTAAATAAATAATAAAAGGAAAAAGAGGTTAAATTCCACAACTTCGATTTTTAGCACAAAAAAGGGGAAAGTGGAAATTATAAAAATTAGGAATTTAGGGAAAGGAGGTAACCTAAAGAGGGAAAGAGGGGAACTCATGGTAAAAAGTAGGAAACCAACTTAATAAAGAATCTGCATTTAAGAACCTTCTATTTTTAAAACTGATTTAGCAATTTCTTTTTAGGGAAAGCTTTTAAAACTTTTAAGGGAATCTAGGGACTCCTAGGAGTGATTTTAGGAGTAACTCTAGGTGGGTGAGGGAAATAAGACAATTAATTAATTAAAGAAAATAATTAATGGAGAAACTTGGGGGATGGATGACACTTGTACGAAGGAGAAATTTTAGGAATTTTTATTAAAACTTAAATTAAATGATATTTAGGGAAAGAAAGAAAGTTGGAAAACTCTATAAAAGATAGGGAGGAGAAGGAAGAAAGCATCGGCTGTTAGCGTAATGTTACACTGTCGAAATACTGACTTGACTGATTTACTTTTTGGAGTTGGGATTTCCCATCTCGGAGAGGAGTGGTAGCTCGGCCTTGCGAGGCAAGCTGGGATCTAGACGTACCATTTGATTAGTGTGTGGCCCCTTTGCAGCTTGGGGGGCTAACGGGGAAGTAGATTACCCCTAGACTTGGCTGGGAGGTACTGGTGTAGTCTCAACAGTCGGCGAGCGGGAGCGGCACGGAGCGTGTAGACGTCAGTCAGAGCAGCCGAACAGGCAACGGTACACTTTTCGGTTGATTTATAGAATATTGTAGGATGTATATTTTTAGATCTGCTTGTGTATTGTGTAAGTAAATTGTTGACTAGTTTCATGACTAAAATTTTATAGCTTGACAGAATGATTGACGTGCACCTTCTTGAGTTTGAATACCTTCGCATTGTTTATCCCTTCTTATTGCGATCAGCTCGTTACCTGCTGCGTTTGTATCCCTTCTTGTTTTTGGAGGGTATGTTGTTCTCTGTGAATGCCTGCTACCCATGTATGGCAGCTTGATTGACGGTTAGTGACTGCATATTCCCTTATTTCAGAGACCATTTATACATACACGAGCGAATGCATATATCCTAATCACAGGAAGCAATTGTTTATATTCCAATGATTTCTTTGCGATTTTAGAATGTACCCCTGTGATTTTATAATGTTTAAGGGATAGTGATTTGAAATGTTTCTTTCTGCATTTTCTTTTTCCTCATTTTGACTTTGTTTCTACAACACATTTCGTATTCCCCTTCTTCTATGAAATGCTTGGGTGAAGGCATCTACTCTGGAGTGGATTAGAATATGGGCAGGCCGAATGCGTTCCCACTAATGGGCATGATTTTTCCACTGCTTGTAACTGGTGGTGGCCTTATTTAACATCCGATTCATGTCAACCTTTCTGGGCGAATTTCCTTAGACCAACCCTGCATTTCCATTTTTGGTTTTTATTATTTTAAAACGAAGATATAAATCCCTACGTGATCATTGGTTTAGTTTTTATTTTTATTAAATATTAGAAACCCTGCAATTCAGTTTTCCTTTTAATTTTAAAAATGGAAATCAAAATCCACACCAACTTTTGGACCCAACCGTAGTTGCTCAACTCTAGTTTCAGAATTGAATTTGTACACGAGTTTAAACAACACACTCTCTTGGCACTCTGCAATGAATTGCTCTTAAAATGATTTGTTGGGTTGCCGTATTGAATTGTGTGTCTGTTTGATTTTATTTTAATGACTGGTTAATCTGCCTTCCCATGTGGATGGGGGATTCGTACTCACTGTGTATTGGGCGAATTTCTGGGATACGAATTCCTGTGTGAACTCTGCAATTTGAACGAAAACCTTGTGACTCTGTGTCTCTTATTTCAACTTTTTCCTCCTTTATATTACAGAGCCTTTTTCCGCGTTTTGGTTTTACCGGTTTTTCTCTTAGTATTTTCCTTCCCTCGCAAAAATGATTGGTCACAGTCGCTTCAGTCACTGACAACAATCTTGAGAATTGGGTGTTCTATTCATGCCTACTGCAGCTCCAGTAATTGATGGTAATAATGGATGACAGGGGATTCAATTATCAAGGGCGTGACTGGTGAATCTTATGGCATGTTTTAATGGCTTTATGGACGCAGTAGTTATGATGGCAGTTTTGCGGAAGTCTTAGATTTTGTGTTATTTCACTGACCTCGAAACTTATGCAATCATTAACTTACCTCTTTAATGCCATTTTTTTTTTTTTTTTCATTGACACATCCAATATCTAGTCGTTGTCTTTATATGAGATTATTCTAATAATGATATGCAAAGCCACTTGACATTAGTTGTTTAACAAGCAAGTTTAATTAATTACCCATATTTTGTTATCCACACTTGTACAGTTGTAACTTAATAACTAATACCATGTATCCATTAAAATCCTGCAATTTACACCTCTTTACCTTAAGGTTGTTTGTCAGAGTAATATGTGGTGGATAAGTAATTATTTATGATGATAACATTTTCTTTTAGCATAGTTAATGGTTGTGATTAATATGTGTTTTATATAATTAATAATAAATCCTTAGACATAGGAGATGCTCTTGAAATTCTTGTGCTCATGTGTAGATTATCAACTACTCAACCTCTGTCTACTCATAATTAATAGAACATACCTTTGTTTACCATTTGTAAAAGTATCCAATAATAATTAAATCGTTGAAAATGATTAGAATAGTAATTAATGTTATCAATTCTTTAACTATGCATAATACCATGTGGCATAGCCCAAAATAAATAAGTAAATGATATTACGTAGCACATTCAACAACTTGATAAGGTTTGATTTGGAAAAACAAGGAATTTATTTTAAATTGGGTAAAAGTCCAATGTCTATTTCATATTGGTATTATTGAATGTGGTTGTATGAAATTGGGAAGCAAATAAATTATCAAATGTAAATAATAAAGGGTGATGTGGAAGGTGTGATGCTTTACAAAATAGAATGTCTTTTAAGCTAGTACAAATTCTTATTTTACTAACCTGCCTTGTCATCCTTACAGGTGTTGGGTATGTGCTTCATTCAGTTCTAATTAAAGATACTTGATTTTATTGACGGGCGGATTGTGGCTTTAAGACTAAGTTTAGATTTTACCTTGATGTCATTATGCACTCTAGACATGCATTGCAGGGCTCATAATGGAGGTTGAAATAAGTTGTGTTAATTACCTTACTTACTTTATTAATTGCCTTTGTCTTGTAATTTGATTAAAAGTACACCTCCCATGCAATACTATAATAGTAGTAATGATTTAATAATGACGCACTATCATAAAATGCCTTAATGTAGATAACCTTATTGTTTGTAATCTTGATGGTTATGTTATTGTCTTTAGCTTAGAAGGCTTGGTATGCTTGTGTTGGGTGGGTTTTAGACACCTCCATGTTCCTCAGAACAATCACCAGCCCTGAGACCTTTAATGGTTAAAATCGATGGGAACCTAGGCTTGAGCGTTGTTTATGTGTCTTGGAGGTCCTAACCATTGCAGGGTAGGACGGGTGGGTAGTCAGTCTTATATATTTTTCGATTGATTGTCTTTCATTGCATGCAGATACTTGATGTGCGTCTTAGGTCATCATGTTGTGTTCGTCATTGTATGCATCTTGTTCGTCGTCGGGTGGCGACGCAAAGTCGAATGTGCTTTTTCTTACCCTTGTACACATGCACACACACAATAAAAAAAAAAATGTACCTGTTATGAGGGGTTGATGTCATGACGAATGGGAGGTTGTCACATGGGCATACATGCTAGTGATGGTGTCCTAAATTTTTTCCCTAAAATTTTCAACACATGCTTTGAATTATCATAGACTACCCTCGTCTTTCTTTTCATGTCTGATTTGTTCTTCCAATTCTCTAATCCTAGCATCCTTCTCTTGGTTTTGGTGGAACAAGTTCTTAAGGTTTCACTTCATAGATGTGGTGAAGGAGCTATTGGTATATGCTATGGATAGTGGATCTTGGTTGGCATCTTCTATCACAGTAGTCTCTGTGAGGAATGCTAATGGATTTCCCCCTTTGACGGGTAACTTCTTGATTTGTTGTTGCATAACTTTGTCAGTGGCTTTGTCATATTTGAACTTTTTCAGGTTCATCACATTGCTAGGTTTTGTTGATCCACATCCATGATCAATATTTGTACCTATATAATCATCCTTAATCTTCTTCCTTTATTTTTCTTTTCTTCTTGAATTCTCATACTCAGTTTCTTTTTCCTTTCAAATGTGAGTTGCGGGTCACACTACCATAAAATTCTCATGACCACACATCCACAAACCCGAAGTATTTATACTTAGTCTATTTTCCCCTATTTCAAATTTTCCAACACTTAGTCATTTTTTTGAGTGATGTGGGAGTAGCAATGTGGCAGTACAACACGTCTCAGACCTACACTCATGCTTCCTGCAAATTTCACGTCTCACCTCCACATCCTCTAAAATGCACTTTTTAACCTTTCCATAGTTAGCCACTTTCTTGAAATGTGGATGCAGTACGACCAACTATCCCATTTATCTATTTTTTATGTCTTCAAGACTACATGCTCTCCAACCTGCAATCCCATGTTCTACAAAATGTACCTCTTATTTCCACAACCCATAAAATCACCTTCACCCATACTTATTCAATTTTCTTACTTTGGATCATGGGCCCTTTCACTTTTACCTTTTCATCCCCATATGTTCTCATAACCACAAACCCACAATACTACATCCTACATAATACACTTTCTATTCCTCATTATGCACCTCCATACTTAACCACTTTTCATCTGCCACAACATCACATCACCACTTCCCATCGCATTTATTTTCATTACCATGTTATGCGCCACTTTTGTGAACATAATGTCATTATTAAAGTGGTGAAGATCTCGTAAACCTTGTAATAATTTCAGATATATTGTCGTGCAGGACAATGACTTTAAAATAATAAATATGATGTATTAAACCATCAGAGTAATATGTGGTAGATTAAATAATAACTAATGTTACAAGATGTAAATATCAACAGCAGTGCCACCAACTATGAAGACTATAAAACAATGTAAATAATGTCAGGTAAGAGAAATGAATTGTATTGTGGGGATACACTAAATACACTTGGACGTGAAGATCAAGAGTTCCAGTGGTCACGAGCCTTCAACTACTACAAGGACCTCACTCCTACTGAGAAAAAGACAAAATGGGTCTGGACTTCTGGCATAGTCCTTGATGGTTATGTTCTAGAGGTAATAGATTTCAGAGAGCTCGTTCAATTGTGTGCAGATAAATACAATTCAGAGAAGAGAATAATATAGCTCCAAGGACAACAACCTATCTCTTTATCTCCTTTAGTATTTACTAGAATTTTATGGCTCCCTGCACCCACCATGGGATTCAAGGGAGAGGAGGCTAATTAATTCCTCAAACAACACAAAGGAGGAGAAGATCTCCTTAGTAAATATCTAGTCGACCTAAATAATAACACTAGTGCTTCCAAGATTGAGGTAAGTTCCTTGAAATACCCATACAAGGATTTTTCTTGGTTATTTGGTTGTGTTGTTGGCATGGAATCCATGAAATCCGTGCCAAGAAATATCTTTTATGTCCTTCATTTTTATCTATATGAAAATAAAATCATAGATTGGGGTCACATTATTTCTAGTGAAATCTCATTTCAATTGAGTAATTTGAAAAGACCCAGAAATTATATATGATATCCTATCTTATTTTCTCCATAGAATATTTCCATGTGTTTGAGGACTTGTCAAGATCAAGGATCATTGATTTTAAGGTTGAACGAGTCTTCGCCCGGTATCCAACCTTGTGGATCCATAAAGACCAGTATTATTTTTATCTGATTCATAAAATTTTTATCTCAGAGTTCAAAAAAATAGTCTTTAGCCCTAATACCTCAATATTATCAATTGAAGTTGCCACCTTTCTCTTGGAGAAAAGAGTTTTTGAGACGATTGAATATTTCAATATGATAAGATTATTTGGTTGTGAAGAGAAACCTTTCCTCCTCCAGTTTTAGGTATCATACATGCATTTTGTTGTTGAAGTTTGTAGGCAATATAAGTCCCAGACTCACTTCTTGAACGAGAAGAGAAAGAATCAATTCATCACGTTTCCTTAGAAAATCGAAGAAATTATTGTAAAATACATCTCCCATTTAGATGAACTTGCAGGGCATTTTGACCAATTCGACTTAAATAAAGATAAACTTGTTGAGGGTTTTGACCCAAAATATATGTTTACTGCAGATATTTCCTCAATTGATTATTATTCTTATTTTACCAAAATTGAACCATTTAAATAAGGATGTGGAGATAATTTGAATCTCCCTAAGATTTTAGTTGACCAAGATTTTAATGATGTGGAGAAATTGGTTAGTACCCACGAGGGATATCGACAGCAAGGTAGAGAAGCAATGGATAAACATCCCAATTCACTGACTATGTCTCAAAAACATACCATGGTAAGAAAAAAACCCAGAAACAGTGGTTTAGAGATGAGGAAAACATCGGCCGAAAGTTCATTTGATGGCGTTGATAAGGATCCAATAAAGAAAAATCTTGAAAAATCTCACACTATATATACCTCTACCAAGAATAAAAAAGAAACACATAAAACAGGGTTAGGAGCACCTGAAACCAAAGAAATCCCATGAGCTATGCATGTAGACGAGCTTATCAAATAACCCAGTTGGTATGAGAAAAGACTGCTAGAAACCCGAGAAATCATTGAAGCCCTAATCACTCAGGAACTAGAGATATTTGAAGAGGAGTCTATAACCTTGCACCATGTGGCCTACAATCGAGCTTCTAAACAATTCTTAATTGATAAAGTGAATACAAAAAATAAGAAGGCATCTGAGAAATGGAAATCAACAATTGATTTCGATGGGGTTTCACCATAAAAAAATGTACAAGTCCATGAAGCCACTGGATAAGCCCTTAAAAAATCTGTCAATAATATTGAAAAGGAAAAATTAGAATTAAAACAAAAAATAAAAGAATTAGAGGTAGCTTTAATTCTAGGACCTTTGTTTTCAGAACCTTTAAATACAGTTCGACCAACATTCACTTTAGAAGATATCCCAAAAAGAAACAACAAATGGAAAGGTTCATCAAGTTTTCTACAAGAAATAAGAAAATATAT
>SNQJ01S0099593.1:0-29755 GCA_010110895.2 Picea sitchensis
TGGCCCAATAGGTTACCTTGTTTTTTTCTTCAGCTTTGTATAGTAGATCAATGTAATGTCTTTGAGCTATTAGATGATATGCTAGGGGTCTTATACATATATTTGATAAAATTAATGATGAGATATGATTGACATTGCTATGATCCCGAGGACTAATGAGCCCATGGAGGGAGAAGTTTTTGATGTGCAGGACCATGCCCGACGGACAGGTGCCAGTGGACCGGTACACATGGGGAGATGATTTGCTCGGACCTCCATGGGGCTGAAGAGCCCATCAGATGGTTGTTGGGACCCCATCAGGGGCAGAGACAGGACAGTGACATGATGAGCCTTTGCACACGAGAAAAAGAAGGACGTTCCACCCAGGACACTTTGGCTGAGCCCAACCTAGGGGGGATGACCCACTTCAGATGGAACGTTTTCCTCTTGATGGACAGGACGTCACCCAGGAGATTTGGACGTCATCTTGAGCATGTGGCAGTTTGATGGGATTATTGGCACGTGTGACAGCTTAGAGGAGCCCTAAAAGGGCTAACGTCTGACTTCTGGATGCTGGACTAGCCCAAAAAGTGCCAACGTCTCCCTCAGAGGGGCTTGACGTCCCACCTTTTTGGCTCATTTATGTCTTTTACTTAGCAGTTAATGTAAAACAATATAATTTTAGTAGTCAGCCTTGTCGATTGTTTTAATGACCTAATTTGTAAATTAAAGGTCATTGGATGGTATATATTGAGGATGTTTTTCCCTCATTTGGACATAACACAATTCACTCACACTTTTGAGGTCTGATTTTTGCGCCCCTCTTGGGTATATTTGCTGCATAAGTGAGGCGCACTTGCTATTGGAAGGATATTTTTGGCATTTTATGGCATTTCTCTCAAGGAAGGTTTACAACTAGGGTTTGCTTGTGCTTTTTTTCATGACATGTAAGTAAATTTTCTTGCAAAACTTTTTAAATGAATGGTTGTAGGTGTAATTTCTTGCATTTACTTATAATATTGCTGATTTCAAACCCTAGGTAACAAGCACACACGTAGGTCATCGTTACATGTCCCCTTGGAGAGAAAGATTTTCAGCCATTGAAGAAAGGAGATAGAGCCTAGCCTTTGCTACACTTGTCTTGTTTCTTCCTGTTGAGCTAGCGTTGAAGTTTATAGGTTGAAAGAAGGTGACGTCCTAGGCCTAGGGTATCTACACCTAGGGTTTTCATCTTCTAGGGTTTGAAAGCCTTGTCTTTACAACACTTTCTCCCTTAGACTTATTCTTTAGGCTAGCTGTTTTGCCAAGTTGATTTAAGAAGGAGGAAAGAGCACGAGGCCTTGCTTAAGCAACACCAGAGTGAGCCTCTTTCCCCTAGGGTTTTGATTCTAGGGCCCTGCCTTTGCAGCACCATAGAACCCTACCTTCTAGTCTTTAAGTCATCGTCCTTCCAAAATCTTGTGCCCTTGTCTTATTTGACTCCATATATCCTAAGGCACTGATATCTAACCTCCAACGTTGAAGCTTTAGTGTACAAAAACTACTTTCAAAACTAAATTTTGAAACCCTAACTAACCAAACTAACCTAATTTAGGGTTGACGTCATAGTTGGATATCTCATCTTGACGCAACAAAAGTGTAATATAAGCAATTAAAGGATGATTTGAAGCATTTATTGAGCTAATTATTGATTGGATATATTGTTGGCTTAGTCATCTTGATAGATATTGATGAATTGATTCTCTTTCATGGTTAATCGAAAAAACGTTGACTTCATTTTATATCTATTGCAGTACATTGCTTATTGAATTATATCAGATAGTCATTGAAGTACTAACCCTTTGAGTTATAGCCTGCATACATATATATTGTGTTACTGTTGTTTTGGGCAGGTGTTTTCAATAGGGCATACACTTCTTTTATTGGCTGATTAGTCAGACTGTCTGACATTGGTGGTAACCTGTGAGGAGGGAACTCTAAAACTTGACCTTATACCTTCTGCCTCTTCAAACCCCAGGTTATCGGGGATGTCTCCCCTGGGCTAACCTCCCTAAACAAAAAGAACCTCCCCATCGAGGTGACATTGGGTGGGGAAGGTTCCTGTTATGCCAATTTGATCTCTATCTTTTAGCCTATGACCTAAACTACAAACTGTGCGATAACAGTGCCAATAGACACCACTTTTGGTCTATCCAGTTTAGTATAAATAAAGGTGATTTCCCCATTGAGGAAACACACAAGTCACTTGTCATTTGGAAATTTCAGCAAGTACATTTCTAGGGTTGAAGTGTTCACCTCTCTTGGGCGCAAGTTTCAAGGTTGTAGAGCACCCTCTTGTGTGCATTAGGGTTACATGGTTGGAAGATCTTCTCTTGAGAATATAGCAAAGGATTGATTGGTTTTTCTCCCTTGTTGAGAAGGGTTTTCCCAAGATATTTCTTGTGTTCTTGTGCATGGTTATTCTTCTTGTGATCTTGGTTATTGCAACACGTGTGTATGGTATTGCTGCATTTGTTTATGGTTCAAGTAAATGCTAAATGAAATAAACCTCATGCTTGAGCCTAGCATAGTGAAAATTCAACATGGAATGAGAGCATAGGTCTTGAAGAAGCCATTGCAAAAGCTTCTAGCAGTCGTCCTCTCTCTTCTGCAGAACTGTATGGCCCTCCCAGGGTTTCCAAAAAGTCGTACGACTCTCTCCTTTTTGGGTGTTCCAACACTTAATATTGAAATGTTGGGGGTAAAAATTGCATAGGGGTGTACAACCTCCCTCAACGCACCTCCAACAACTCTCAGATTGCAATTCTGAGAATTTTGGATTTTTGGCCCTAGGGTTTCTAGGGTTTCACAATTTTCTGCAGAAAATTCAGATTTAGGGTTTCTGCAGCTCATTGAAGGAGCTTTTCAGCTCACCAGTGTTCTTCTGACGTTCAAGGCTTATTGTTGGCAGTCATAAGCCCAACGAAACTTAATATTTTTAGCCTAGACTAGCCGTTAGGTTTCCTAGCCCAGTTGGTAAAGGTTTGTGAAGAATCTGAAAATACGATGAACAAAACTATGATGGAAGATAAGCTTGATGGATCAAGCAAATTCAGTTCCTAGAAGCCAAGACTTCAGAGATATGAAGACATCAAAGAAGAAGCTTTCTTATTCATTTCAACACTCTCAGGTACAGTTCCTACTGATAATGATATTTGGTTAATTGACAGTGGTGCCTCGTGGCACATGACCAATTATAGAGATCATCTGACAGATCTTGTTGAGAAAGAGACCAATCTACATGTTGTACTTGGAGACAATGCCAGATATAATGTGAAAGGGGTTGGAACTTCTACATTCCAACTAGATTCTGACATACCTCTTCAGTTAAGTGAGGTACTATATGTACCTGGGATGAAGAGGAACCTTGTCTCCATTTCTGCCTTAGAAGACAAAGGCTACAAGGTTACCTTTTCTGAAGGAAAATTTCTTGCATGGCACAAGGACTCACATATAAATTCGGCCAGAGTAATTGGTGTTCGGGAAAACAACTTATACAGGTTGACTATCCGACCAGTCCAGGCCCTGTTACATGATACTATCAACGTGAGTGAGCTATGGCATATGAGACTTGCTCACATTCATTATAGAGCCCTTCCAGCTCTAGGGAAAATGGTAACGTGCCTTCCAAAGATACCAATTCAACATAAAGGTGTCTGCAGAGGTTGTGCCCTTGGCAAGAATGTCAAGGGGTCCTTCTTGAGCAGTGACTAGATATAAGGAAATCTTGGACTTGATACATTTAGATGTGTGTGGGCCAATGACTATTGCCTCCCTGAATGGATATTTGTACTATGTACTCTTCATAGATGATCACACTAAGAAAACTTGGATTTATTTCCTAAAGACCAAGGATGGAGTCCTTGCAAGATTTCAAGAATTCAAAGCTCAGGTTGAGAACCTGATCGGAAGAAAGATCAAGGTACTAAGATCAAATAATGGAGGAGAATACACCTCCAAGGATTTCAACTGTAGAAATTATCTAAGGTCCTATGAGGCTGCCATCTAAGGTCTGTCCTTGACCTTAGTATGGCTCTAAGTTTCAACTGTATGACTATCTTCTTTTGTTGTTTTAGGACAACAAACAGTCATCCCACTTTTTGCTCAATGTTGTATAGGTTAAGTGCTCTTTTAAGGTGCCCTTGCAAGTGTTTTCTTATCTCAATGTTAGCACATGCAATAGAACTTAAAACACATAACACTACCTCTAGATCTTGAACTTTAAAANGTTGCCAAACATTGGAGCTGTGGGGTGCCACCACCATAAACGTTCCACCACGCAAGAGAACTCAAATTCCCTCGATCTCTTAAGGCATGGTTGGTCCCAAAGGCACCTTGGCCAAGCATGTACTGGCTCAATTGTTGTCGTATTTTGTCACACTCCTCATCCGGGACCAATTTGTCTAATGCTTTCATATAACGGTTAACCTGCAACAGTTATAATTTATCATAAATAGAAATGAATTATGAATATAAACCATAAGTAGAAAATTGAATTGAACATAAACCATAACTAGAAATTATTATAAATAAATTGTTTGAAAAAATTTCTCAGGAAGCTTGGTTGAAGCGTTTAGGAAGCTTGGTCAAAGCGTTTAGGAAGCGAGCTTCCGGATTTCGGAAGTGAGCTTCGGGGTGCAAAGCTTCCTGATTGGCAGGAAGCGCATTTTTGAACCTCGAACCGCGCTTCTGAAATCCATAAGCACGCTTCCGTATTTCGGAAGCGTGCTTCCTAGCCAGCTTCCTGAGCGAACTAATTTTTCCCTGCTTCTAAATTAGGGTTTTTTTTGTGTAAAAGTAAAATTTAAGTGAATTGTTTAATATTACTTTGTAAAAGGAGCAAGATTAGGGTTGTTGACCCATAGTCTTGTGGTTTATCCTAATATTATGTGGACAAACTATTTTGGAGACATTTTGTATAAATAAGAGATCATAAGATCTCATTTTAACATAACTCTCCCATTGTGAGAATTACATGGCTGAAATTTTCGCTACCCTTGGTGATTTTGGTGTTTCTCTCTTGTGGAATATCTTATGGTGAATGTCTCTTGGTGATTGGATGAGGAGGAGTGATGCACACCCCCCTAAAGGCTCGCTCTCTTGAATCTTGGATGAATGTTGCATGGTAACTAGGGTTTGTTCTTTCATTTTCTTGGATTAGGTAAGGAAAAATCTGCATATGCTATTATTTTCTTGCTTACTTTGGTTATTGTTGGTGGAAACCCTAGGGAGGAGTATGCTAGATACACCCTCCATCATTGCTTCATCTCTTTATTAAATGTTTTAAGTCTTTCTTTTTTGCAAGGGTTGCTAGAAGGAATAGGAGTGTATATACCCTCCTAGATTTACCCCAGGTTTGGTTGGCATACCCTAGGGAGTAAGAGGATTTACACCCCTAGGGTTGTTGTTAATCTAGCTTGTGCTTTAAAGACTCCATCGTCCAATTTTAAAGGCACTAATCTGAAGTATTCTTGCATTGGGGAAACAAAATATTGCATTGGGAAACGTGATTTATTGTCGTATTAACTTTTTGCAACTTGGGTTGTGTTCCTTGTGCTTAGAGCGCCTCTCAGCCACTAGGGCATCCTCTTCAAAGGGGTAGTTCATGCTGCTGTTACAAATTTGCATCTTCAACCATTAGGGCTGTAGAAAACCTAATCTAATTGCTTGAATAACTCTCAAATCAACTGCTGAAATTTGCCCAAAGTTTGCACACTTAAACCTCTTGGTCTAGCGCACTCTTTGGCAAAGTTTGGAGGAGTTTTAGTGGCTGATTTTCTTGCTGTTATAAGTTGATTGTTACAGCCATAAGGCTGATATATATTGCTGCAAAAAGTATTTACAACAACCTTATCTTTTCATGCTAGTATCTTGGTCTTTAATCTTGAGTTTTACTAGTGTTTAGCTAGTCTATCTCTTGCATCTTTCACTTGATTTCTAGCACTTGTTTAGCAGCTTATTGTGCCATTTTATTGCTGACATATATTGTTACTAACAACTGCTATTAGGGACAGCAAACTTAACTTTCTTGTCCAGTTGGTTATATTGCATCATATGCTTTTTTTTCTTGTGTCTTGAGCAGGTACTTCACTATCAGCAGGTCACTCAACATATTTAGCAACCCTTGAACCTTCCCAAGACTCTTTTCCAAAACCTTCATACCATTTAGAATTGACCTCTGGTGACACCCTCTTCATCTTCATCCTTTTACATCTCATTCCCCCTAGGGTCACTAGGATTCCCCCCTTGAGGACAACACATTTTGCGGATATAACGTAGAACAAGGTAGAACAATTAGACAATGCCTTATAAGTTTATTACTCTGATTTATTAATTATTTTATATAAATATTAAATATTCTAAATATAAATATATATAAGTTATATATTATAAAAAGGAGGAAAAGACTGACTTTTCAAAAAATTGGTGGATCTGGATCCGGATCGATATCCATATCCTGGTAACTTAGATTTTAAGTATAATTCATCACTCTCAAGCATGCATGCAGTCTAATCTTCAAGGGAAATTCGTGGAGGTTTAGAGGAAAAGATTGTAGCATATCTCAATACCAGCGTATGGATTAAAGTGTTTTCAGCATGTACGGTGGTGAAAGTTAGTAAACAACGTGTTAAGGGCAACAATAATGAGTTTTCCAGCAGTTTATAGGTGTATTATTGGAAATCCAGCAAGGATAAAAGAGATGCTGTGGCTTTATACTGATGGATTATGCACATAACAGTGAGTAAACAACAAAACAGTGGATAGGATACTTCCCAAATCAGCTTTGGAGTGACTTATTTCCGGCAGGTTTTATCAATAGAATTAGTAAAGAACAGGCTGCTACAGGAAACAATGCCTAGATTAGCCTTCAAATGTACACGTGTGTTATACTCAACACAGGAATCAGCCCTGGAGTGGAGTATATTTAGCAGTTTCTATCCTTAGAATATGCAAACAGCGAATAAGTGGGGATCAGTGCAATGTGGAGTGTTTTTCTACCACAAAATAGTGTTCCAAACAATGGTTAGACGTTAAGTAGAACACTGTATTGATTTTTTTTAGCAGATTTATGATGATATAATTGGCAAACAGCAAGTTAGGGTCACATGCAACCAGTGAGGCTTCTCATACTCTCTCATGCACAATTTAGAGGGTACTAGGTGTTGAATTTTCACTATGCTAGGCTCAAGCATGAGGTTTATTTCATTTAGCATGTACTTGAACCATAAACAAATGCACCAATACCATACACAAGTTCTGCAATAACCAAGATCACAAGAAGAATAACCATGCACAAGAACACAAGAAATATCCTGGGAAAACCCTTCTCAACAAGGGAGAAAAACTCAGCAATCCTTTGCTATATTCTCAAGAGAAGATCCTCCAACCATGTAACCCTAATGCACACAAGAGGGTGCTCTACAACCTTGAAACTTGCACCCAAGAGAGGTGTGCACTTCATCCCTAGAAATGTACTTGCTGAAATTTCCAAATGACAAGTGACTTGTGTGTTTCCTCAATGGGGAAATCACCTTTATTTATACTAGACTGGACAGACCAAAAGTGGTGTCTATTTACAAAATAGGGCCAACCTCAATAACTCAGAAAATAATTATCTTTCACATATGGTGGGGCCGACCTATACCCTTTACATCACAATTAGGGTTACAGGTAAATCTTACTCTCAGACAATATAGCAAGGGATCCATATGTCCACTAGTGCTCAGCCACTAGGGACACATCCACCTGTGCTCAGCCACAGGGAAGTCCTACTCAAACCATCTCAAGCCTGACTCAACTGAGTCCACAAGGTAGGAGACCACACATCATAACAACTTAGTCCATAGTTTGATGCACACTCATCACATGGGCACCTTCACCCCACACAGGGGTACACATCGTCTCATCTCAATCTAGAGAGGAGCGACACACCCATCTCATGGGCATCCTCACCCCACACAGGGGCACACATCGTCTCATCTTAGTTCAGAGAGGAAGGACACACCCATCTCATGGGCACACCCAACACATGGACTCTCTCACAGGTCGACTCAACTCAGTCTCAAAGGAGAACGTGTCCTGGAGGATGTCTCATGAAGTTGTAATCATCAACACTCCCTCTCAGTTAGGGAGGCATTCTCCACTAGGCCAAGTCTCTCACGGAAGTACTCGAACTTCGTCTTGGCAAGCGGTTTGGTGAAGATATTTGCAATTTTCTCATGTGTAGGAAGGTATTGCACGTGTACTATTTTCCTCTGCACCATGTCTCTGATATAATGATATTTTATCTCAATGTGTTTCGATTTATTGTGAAACACAAGGTTCTCACAGAGCTTCACACAGCTCTGGTTATCACAATGAATAATGGTAGGATCCATCTCATGATCAAATAAATATGTCAGAAGCTTGCAAAGCCACACTGCTTCGCGGACTGCCACACTCAACGCTATATACTCTGCTTCTGCAGTACTCAAGGCCACAAAGCTTTGTTTCCTGCTTCACCAGGAAATCATGGCAGACCCCAAGGTAAAACAACAACCAGATGTGCTCTTCCGGTCCATTGTGCTCCTTCCCCAATCTGCATCGGCATAACCCTGCAGACTCATGTCTACACTGGAGGCATTTCTCAGGCCATATCCAATTGTGCCTCGTAGATATCTCAATATATGTTTTGTTGCTATCTAGTGAGTTTGTCTCGGCTGACTCATGAACTGACTAAGCACATTCACTGCATAGCATATATCAGGTCTGGTGTTAACCAGATACATCAATGATCCAATCAGTTGTCGGTATAAATGTGGATCAATCTCGCCTGAATCAGTAGAAGCATCGTTCATTTTCTTCATATCCATCACCATTAGTGTAGGCATGGATTTGTAGTCTGTCATATCGAACTTCTTCAATATCTCCACTGTATATTTTCCTTGACTCGGGAAAATCTCATCAGTCCTCTGCCATACTTCTAGTCCCAAGAAGTAGTGCATCATACCCAGATCCTGCATCTCGAATTCAGAAGTCAATGCTCGCTTGCATTCATCAATAAGTCTTTCTGAACCGGTGAGGAATAAGTCATCCACATATAGGACCAAGATCAGGCACTCATCACCAACAATGTGATAATATAGGTTTGGATCAACAACACTTTTGTTGAAGCCCAAACTCATCAAGAATCCATCCATCTTCTCGTACCAAGCACGAGGTGCCTGCTTTAGTCCATACAAGGCTTTCGTCAACCTGCACACAGGAGATTTCTCGTCATGTATCATGAATCCTTCTGGCTGCTCGATGTAAACTTCTTCCTCAATCTCACCATTGTGAAATGTTGTCTTTACATCCATCTGATGTAGTTTCCAACCCATGGATGCAGTTAATGCAATGATAGTACGGATGGAGGTGTATCGGGCTACTGGAGAAAATGTCTCCTCATAATAAATTCCCTCCACCTGTGAGAATCCTCTAGCTACAAATCCTGCTTTGTATTTCTCGACACCACCATCAGCTGCATTCTTTTGCCCACAGAATCATAGGTAGTCTCTGATCATGTATCATTACTTTGGTTGCCTCAATGATGGTTTTGTTCTTTCTCTCTGCAACCCCATGTTGTTGAGGGTTGTAAGGAACTATGCACTCCCTCTTGATCCCTGCTTCAATACAGAAGTTGTTGATGTTGAGATTTGGGTACCTTGGAAAGTGGTCCCCATGTGCTTATGAGTCTCTAAGCACAAAGGGGGAAGACTATTACCCTGATACTTTACTTTATGATTCTAATTTCATTTTGACTTAGGAGTTTTAAGTCAAAAGTGAAATATGTCACTTAAGTCATAAAGTGACAATTAATTCACAATGTGGGTGAATTAATAGACATAAAGCATTAATATAGTGACAATTAATTCAATAATGTTGGTGAATTGAGGGACATAAAGCAAACTAAGGAAAGTGGGTTTCCTTAGTGAGATTTTTGGAGTTAACCACCCATTGATTAGACTTGGCTAGATCTAATCGAGGCTATTGATCTTTTAGGGGTTGGCATGAGGAGGCTAAAGAGAGGGTAAAGATGAGACTCATTCTTCAATTTGAGATGGAGAAGAGAAGAGGCTTGATATCTTGGAGGAGAAGGACTTCATGAGGGTTTGAGAAAACCCTTGAGAGCTTGAGGAGAGGCTCTTGGTAGTTTGGAGCTTGCATGGAGAGGCTATCCATGGAGGTTTAGCATTCATTCTTCAGAGGGAGCATGCAGGGAGGAGGGGGTTTATTTATTATCCATCATCTCACCATGAGGAGAGGAGGACTTGTCAGATCGAAATGAGGTCTGATTCATGAGGAGACTAGGAGAAGGGCGCATGCTTTCATGGTGAAATATATCCATCTTTGGCCTCTATTATTTTATTGTGATCATATCTACTAGAAGGAGGGCGCACTTGTGGAGTGGGTTGACAACTACACGATAGCAGATCTTCTTGGAGGAATCAATCTCTAACAGTTTCAGTGGAGAGAAAACATAGGAGAGCACATTACTGTGGAGGGATTTATTCATTAGGTACCATATGATCTAGGGCGCTTCAGTTTAGTACAAAGGGAAACAAAGGGAAAGGGCGCACCAAGGATTTGGGTGCATATCTCACTGGATCCTTTGACAAGACTCGTGAGGAGCTTGCTATGTACAGGTTCCATTGTATTTCATTACTTATGTCTCTCTTGCTTGATCATAATTATATAGACATATATATCCAAATTGGTTTCTTCTCGGGGTTTATCCAGTATCATGTTGACCAAAAATACTGCATGTCAAATTTATGCATAATGAAGTGTAGATCAACATTTGAAGTTCAAGATCTAGAGGTAGTGTTATGTGTTTTAAGTTCTATTGCACATGTGCTAACATTGAGATACAAGAAAACACTCTGTAAGGGCACAGTAAAAGAGCACTTAACCTATACAACATTGAGCAAAAAGTGGGATGATCATTGTTGTCCTAAACAACAAAAGAATGATAAATACACAGCTGATCTTGAGCCATACTAAGGTCAAGGATGGACCTTAGATGATAGCCTCATAGGACCTTAGATAATTTCACATGAAATCCTTGGAGGTGTATTTCTCCTCCATTATTTGATCTTAGTACTTTTATCTTTCTTCCGGTCAGGTTCTCAATTTGAGCTTTGAATTCTTGAAATCTAGTAAGGACTCCATCCTTGGTCTTTAGGAAATAAATCCAAGTATTCTTAGTGCGGATCATCTATGAAGAGCACATAGTACAAATATCCATTCAGTGAGGCAACAATCATTGGCCCACAAACATCTGAATGTATCGGGTCCAATATTTTATATCTAGTCATCAACAAGAAGGACCCCTGACATTCTTGCCAAGACCACAACCTATGCACACCTTTGGTGTTGAATTGGTATTCGAAGGCATCGCTACCATTTCCCTAGAGCCGGAAGGTCGAATGAATGTGAGCAAGTCTCATATGCCATAGCTCACTCAATCTGGTAGTATCATGTAACAGGGCCTGGGCTGGTCATATAGTCAACCTGTATAAGTTTTTTTTCTTGAACACCAATCACTTGGTCATAATTCATATGTGATTTCTTTTTCCATGTAAGAAATTTTCCTTCAGAAAAGTTAATTTTGTAGCCTTTGTCTTCTAAGGCGTAAATGGAGACAAGGTTCCTCTTCATCCCAGTACATATAGTACTCACATAACTAAAGGGGTATGTCATAATTTAGTTGGAATGTAGAAGTTCCAACCTCTTTCACATTACAGAGTATCCGCATTGTCTCCGCGCCAACATGTAGATTGCCCCTTTCAACAAGATCCGTCGATGATCTCTATAATTGGTCATGTGCCACGAGGCACCACTGTCAATTAAACAAATATAATTATCAGTAGGAACTGTACCTTAGAGTGTTGAAATGAATAAGAAAGCTTCATCTTTGATGTTGCTCCTATATCTCCAAGTCTTGGCTTCTAGGAACTCAATTTGCTTGATCCATCAAGCTTATTTCCATCATAGTTTTGTTCATCAGATTTTATTCTTCACAAACTTTTACCAATCGGGCTAGGAAACCTAACTAGTCTAGGGCTAAAAATATTGTTTCATGGCTTATGATCGCCAACAATAAGCCTTGAAAGACAAAAGAACATTGGTGAGCTGAAAAAACTCCTTCAATGAGGCCGGCAGAACCTTAAATCTGAATTTTCTCAAGGTGTTTGTGGAAACCCTAGAAACCCTAGGGCCAAAATCCAAAATTTCTAATTGTAACTCCCGAGAGTTGTTGGAGGTGCGCTGAGGGAGGCTGTACACCCCTATGCAATTTTTACCCCCAACATTTCAATATTAAGTGCTGGAACACCCAAAAAAGGAGAGGGTCGCATTTAATTTTTTGGAAACCCTAGGAGGCCATATGGTTATGCAGAAGAGAGAGGACGACTACTAGAAGCTGGTAAGGCTGGCTTCTTCAAGACCTATGCTCTCATTCCATGTTGAATTTTCACTATGCTAGGCCTTGCTACGAGGTTTATTTCACTTAGCATTTACTTGAACCATAAACAAATGCGCTACACCATACACACGTTGTTACAGCAAATAACCAAGATCACAAGAAGAATAAACTATGCACAAGAACACAAGAAATATCTTGGGAAAACCCTTCTCAGTCATGAGAAAACCCATCAATCCTTTGCTATATTCTCAAGAGAAGATCCTCCAACCATGTAACCCTAATGCACACAAGAGGGTGCTCTACAACCTTGAAACTAACACCCAAGATAGGTGCGCACTTCAACCCTAGAAATGTACTTGCTGAAATTTCCAAATGACAAGTTACAAGTGTGAGAGTGTGTGTTTCTCAATGGGGAAATCACCTTTATTTATACTAAACCTGGATAGACCAAAAGTGGTGTTTATTGGCAATCAGCATTCGCATGCCTTTAGAAGTTTAGGCCGGTAAAGCAAAAGATAGAGAGATCAAATTACGTGAACAGAACCTCTTCCCCACCCAATGTCACCTCGATGGTTCTGTTTAGGATAAGTTAGTCAGGAAATGCCCCGACAACCCAAGGTCGAAGAGGCAAGGTATAAGGTCACTTTTAGAGTTCCTCCTCACAAGCTACCACTGAATGCCTCAAATGACATACCCTAATTAATCGCAAATTCATCAAAGAAGTGTATGTCCATTGAAACACTTCAAAATAAATAAAGAAGACAATATATATGTATGCAAGCTATAACTCAAAGGTTAGTACTTCAATAACTATCTGACATCATTTGATAAGCAATGTAAAGAAATAGACATAAATGAAGTCAACGTTTTCATTGAACATAAAAGAGAATCAATTCATCAATATCTATCAAGATGACTAAGCCAACAATATATCCAATCATAATTACCTAATAAATGCTTCAAATCATCCTTTAATTGCTTATATTACACTTTTGTTGTGTCAAGATGAGATATCCAACTATGACGCCAACTCAAATTAGGTTAGTTTGGTTAGTTAGGGTTTCAAAATTTAGTTTTGAAAGTAGCTTTTGTACACAATTCAAAGCTTCAACGCTTTTTGGAGGTTAGATATTAGTGCCTTAGGATATATGGAGTCAAATAAGGGTGGGCACAAGATTTTTGAAGGACGATGATCTTTAAAGACTAGAAGGTAGGTTCTATGGTACGTGCAGTGTGTTCTATAATCAAAACCTCTAGGGGAAAGAGGCTCACTACAATGTTGCTTAAGGCCTGGCCTCGTGCTCTTTCCTCCTAAATCAACTTGGCAAACAAATGGGCCTAAAGAATAAGTCTAAGGAGAAAGTGTTGTAAAGACAATGCTTTCAAACCCTAGAAGATGAAACCCTAGGTGGAGATACAATTCTAGGCCTAGGACGTCACCTTCTTCAACCTATAAACTTCAACAAGTAGCTCAACAGGAAGAAACAAGACAAGTGTAGCAAAGGCTAGCCTATATTCTCCTTCTTCAATGGTCGAAAATCTTTCTCCAAGGGGACAACGATGACCCACGGGTGTGCTTTGTTACCTAGGGTTTGAACAAATTTATAAGTAAAATGCAAGAAATTACACCTACAACCATTCATTTAAAAAAAGTTTTGCAAGAAATTTACTTACATGTCATGAAGAAAAAGCACAAGCAAACCCTAGTTACAAAGTCTTCCTTTGAGAGAAATGCCAAAATGTTAAAAATATCTATTAGCAAGTGCTGTTTCACTTATGCGCTAAATATACCCAAGAGGGGCGTAAAAATCAGACCTCATAAGTGTGAGGGAATTGTGTTATGTCCAAATGAGGGAAAAACATCCCTCAAGGAATTTCATCCAATGACCTTTAATTCCCATAAATAGGTCATTAAAACAACCGGTTGCTACTGACTACTAAAAATTATGTTTTACATTAAGGCTAAGTAAAGATAGCCGAGCCAAAGGGACGCCAAGTTCCTCCGAGGGGAGACGCTAAGAACTTTTTGGGCTAGTCCAAGATCCGTGGTCGACGTGCTAGCCCTTTTAGGGTTCTAAGCCGCCGTCACACGGCCAATAATCCCATCAACCGCCATATGCCTCAAGATGACGCCCAAATCTCCCCGGTGACGCCCCCGCCCATCAAGAGAAAAACGCCCATCTGAAGTGGGTCATCCCCAGGTTGGGCCACCAACAAAGTGCGTCCTCGGTGAACGCCCTCTTTTCTCGCAGCAAGGCTCATCATGTCACCTGCCTCGCCTTCCCCGATGGGGCCGGTCCCAACAACTATCCGATGGGTTTTCAAATTTCATGGAGGTCCGAGCAAATCATCTCCCCATGTGTATCGGGGTCCATCAAGACCTCATTCACGCATGGTCCTCGGTGACATCAAAACTTCTCTCCATAGCCTATTAGCCGTTCCGATCATAGCAATGTCAATCATATCTCATCATTAATTTTATCAAATATATGTATAAGACCCCTAGTACATCATCTAATAGCCTAAAGACATTACATTGATCTACTATACAAAGCCGAAAAACAACAAGGTAACCTATTGGGCCACCATCCATAAGAAGATAGAGTTTCCAAAGGACATCATTCAAGCCATGTAATACGAGGTATGATATGGTCTAAGGATGTCCGTGTACACAAAGGAAGACCAGGGGTAGGTATTATCCGTAAGTGCCTTTGTAGGAGGTAGTGAGTCAGAATCTTTACGGATGCGCTCTTCCAAAACCCTCATTGCCGCTATTCTTCTTTTATTTATTACTTTTCTTTTCTTTTCTTCAAGGTAGCAGACCAGAGGACACCGCCATGCGGTGACCAGAGCCGATGTTGTTACTCCACGAAAGTATTTCGGTAAATGGTAAGGTTGGCCCGCATGAGACCTTTCCTTTAATATGCAACCGGCGTCATCGCCTCAGCGTGGTGAGCCGTGATAATGGCAATGTCATACTACAGATACCGCGAACATAATAGGGTCGTGGGCTTCGCGGGGATGAGACCTCCATCCTCTTGGTTAGGTCTTGTTTTATTAATTTCTTTGTGTCCTTTTTGTTTCTTATCGAGAGGCTTTCTTTTATTGCTGTCTTCTTTGGGATCCTCGGGCGCAGGCATCTCAGGTTTTATTTCCTATGGATTTAATCTCTTACCAGCTTACTCTCCCGGCCTTTGAACTTCTTCCCACATGACAAAGTGTAATCTCTCAAATAGGTCATCCTAATGCCCTGACTAGGGAATGGGATAGATGAATGGGAGATAAAGATAAATGATAATATGGTGGAGCTTGAATGATGGCTCTTCTCAAACTTCGGTGGCTGTCCAAAACCTACACACACAAGCTTGCTAGGGCACCTGGTCACTTCTAAACCATGGTCAAGTGGTTTAGTGTAAGATCCAAGAAGTTGGCAGAAATGTAAGGAACCTGATGTTATATCTGAAAGTCATAATGATCAACATGACACATACCATGATACCTCGACCAATTACCTCATGAAGAAGAGTCTTCTCCAAAGCAAGTCCAAATGGACAGATGGAGCGTCATTGCCATGACAGACAACCAAGGAAGAAGAAGAAGAGGATAAGTTCAGCCAATCCCCCGCCTCTACCGGTGTCTAGGGACCAGGCCTCAGATGATCTCCTAGTTAGTCTCCAGGGAATCGGGACAACATCCGCTCCAACTCGGGACATGTGCTCACCGCAGAGAACATGAGAACCTAAAGATCTCCGTGACAACCCGCACTCCGCCAAGCACTCGAAGAGGGGCATCGCTGAATAAAGGTGGGTGGTATTACACCCCGCGAAATATAATATACATGTATATGACTAAAATAAACAATCAATAATGAAACGGTATACTATGGCACAAAAAATGCTCTACTCTACCTATACTTGCTCATATCGATGCTCACTGTACAAACGACCAGCAAATCCATTCAAAGAATGTACCCCAATACCTGCCGTGGTGCTTCATCATAAACCAAAACAAAGGATAAATCAAGCAATAAAATGACATGGGTTAGAACATATATCATAATGCCTGTGGATCTCAAGTTCTAACCCATGGAGGCGGGTGGAAGGGACAAAATCCTGCCAAGTCAATTTATATGAGGAAGTATCAATCCACTTCAAGAAATAACAGGAGAGCAAGGTTCGTAAACGACTTGCAAGGCCTCGCGAAATTGTTACCTAGACATCCTCACGCCCAAGTCAAAGAAGGGATCATTAAAGATCTAGTGACAACTGGCAACCATAAAGGAAAAAGTTGAAAATTGATCAAAATATATAAAAGCGACCTAACCAACCTTTGAGTTCAGTGGTTTGCTTCAAGAGGAAAACCTAACATTAAAATATACTTCCCAGCACACCTTTAATGGATGTTATTGTAAAGTGGTAACAATAGTGGATTGGAGTGAAAGCTATGAGAGACTTTCCTTAAGTAAACAATGTTCTCACTTGTATCAAATCTGAGCAGATAGGTGATTGACAATCATCTTCACAAAATAAATCCAAATGCTCAAAAAAATAGTCATCAAAGTGCTCAAGGTATGACCGAAAATCATCAAGAAAATATGGTATTGGGTCATCCTTGGTCTTTTTGAAGGTATGGGTAAAAACCTCACCTCCTTGTTAGCATCGTCAAAACCATGTGGCAGGTAATTGCAAGGCAATATCCAAGACTTTTATGCCTATAGATATCCCTAGATCATAACTAAATGGTCCCATCTGCCTCCAACACGATGAACTACGAAATTAGTTATGTCAAAGATCAAGATTACAACATGGAGGAGTCAAAAACATCCAATACTTTTGTACTCTTTGCGTCATAAGGTAAAGAACCACTAAAAACTTGAAGAGGGAGTAGTTTACCTCGCTTACTCCTTCCTGCAGGAAGCTTCAAGTATTTGGATAGCCTCATCAGGCGGGAAGATATGCCTCTACATCTTCTCGGCCTTTGAGACATAGGGATCTAGTCATTCAAGGGTTCCATTCCTTCTTCATTTTCTGGGTCATAGAACAAGGTATCATCAAAAAGAATGAAAATGACTAATTCTACTTTCTTCACCTGAAAGTGTGAGGGACAGGATCGCGGGAGAACTTTATCGACTCCAGGAGTGATTACTAGTGTCATCCTCAGTAATTCACATTTCTGGTTACATCTTCTTTGTATTCTATTGGATTATGGGAGAGGGTTTGCTCCTCGCCGAGGGGTTGATAATGGTCTTCATAAACCTCGGCTCTTATATCAAAGGATTCTTGGTATTGATCATAATAAGCTTTCCTGAGATCTTCTACAACCTCACAGAACTTTGTGGTTTAAGGTTATCATGAGGTTTTGAATGACATCTTCATACATTTGGCAATCCGACTTAGTAAGGTCTATAAACCTAAAGATGAGGTGTATGAAAGATTATTATATACTTGCCCTTGCAACAACTCTTTAAAACCATTTTGTAAGTAGGGATGGCAAGAGTGAGTAAGAACAACTTAGTAAGAGCATCCTCTCTCCAACTTTATCTCAGCCAAATACTCCAAAAAAATTTATTATGTGAGGAGTTGGGAGGCCCAAAACGTTGGAGAGTTGTCTAGCCATTTTGTATCAAAGTAATTTAAGTATCCTTGAAAACTTCTGAAAACAATACTGTGATACATTTGTTCCTTGTGTGCCATGATCCCATAACTGAAAATATCACAGAAAGTAATGTGGCACCCTATGAAATATTAGTGAGCTGCATGAGGCTTTTCCTAAAACTACCAAAGAAAAGGGGGAGAAAGCCTAGTGGGAGTCACTGTAAGCTTGTAAGAGGTCTTGAGGCAGGCTTACTAAAAAGATTTAGTCGTTGAGAAGATTGACTGTTCTGAACGGTGCCAAAATGTTATCTATCAGCTTAGTTTAAGTCATAGGCTAAAGGATAGAGATCAAATCAAGGTATGTAGAACCTTTCCCTATCCAATGTCACTCTCTGGTGGGGAGGTTTTTCTCGCTTTTAGGAGGTTAGCCTGGGAGACGCCCCCTGGGCAAGAACTCCTGGGCTCAGTGAGGCGTGGCTGGCAAGGTCAAGTTTTAGAGTTCCTTCCTCACAAAGTTACACACAATGTCGTAATGTATCCTACTTAATCAGCCAATAAAAGAGGTGTATGCCCTATTGAAAACACTCGCCCGAAACCAGAAAACAACAACACAATACATACATGCAGGCTATAACTCAAAGGGTAGTACTTCAATGACTATCTCCTGACATAATTCAATAAGCAAATGTATTGCACAGATATGAAATGAAGTCAATGTTTTGTCGATTAACCATGAAAGAGAATCAATTCATCAATATCTATCAAGATGACTAAGCCAACAATATAACCAATCAACAATTAGTCAATAAATGTCAAATCATCCTTTAATTATGAGTATTACACTTTACAGTCAAGATGAGACCAACTCAGGACAACCTCAAATTAGGTTAGTTTGTTAGTTAGGCTTTCAAATTTAGTTTTGAAAGTTAGTTATGTTAATTAAAGCTTCAACGTTGGAGGTTAGAGACCAATGCCTTTGAGATATATGAAGTCAAATAAGATAAGGGCACAAGATTTTGGAAGGACTATGACTTAAAGACTAGAAGGTAGTGTTCTATGGTGCCGCAAAGGCAGGGCCCTAGAACAGTCCCTAGGGGAAAGAGGCTCACTCCTGCTTAAGCAAGGCCTCGTGGCTCTTTCCTCCTTCTAAATCAATCTCTTGGCAAACGGCTAGCCTAAAGAATAAGTCTAAGGGAGAAAGTGTTGTAAAGATAAGACTTTCAAACCCTAGAAGATGAAAACCCTAGGTGTAGATACCCTAGCCCTAGGACGTCACCTTCTTTCAACCCATAAACTTCAACGCTAGCTCAAAAGGAAGAAACAAGACAAGTGTAACAAAGGCTGTGTATCTCCTTTCTTCAATGGATGAAAATCTTTCTCTCCAAGGGGACATGTAACAATGACTACTTGTGTGCTTGTTACCTAGGGTTTTAAATCAACAATATTCTATAAGTAAAATGGAAGAAATTACACCTACAACCATTCATTTAAAGTTTTGCAAAGAAAATCTACTTACATGTCATGAAGAAAAGCACAAGCAAAACTCCTAGTTGTGAACCTTCCTTGAGAGAAATGCCATAAATGCCAAAATATCCTTCCACAGTGCGCTTCACTTTATGCAAAAGAAATATACCAAGAGGGGTTAAAAATCAGACTTCACAAGTGTGAGGAACGCTGCTATGTCCAAATGAGCTAAAACATCTCAATATATACCATCCAATGACCTTTTAATTTACAAATTAGGTCATTAAAACAAATGACAAGGATGACTACAAACATTACATTATTTTTACATTAACTGCTAAGTAAAGATGATAAATTACAAAAAGGTGTGGGACGCCAAGCCCTCTGAGGGAGATCGCTGGTCTTTTTAAGTAGTCCAAGATCCGTCGTGTTAGCCCTTTAGTTCTCCTCTGTCGCCACACGCAAGCCAAAGAATCCCATTCAAACCGCCACACGCCCAAGATGATCGCCCAAATTTCTGTGACGCCTCATTCACTGGAAGAGGAAAAAGATTCCATCTCAAGTGGGCCATCCTAGGCCGGGCCTACCCAAAGTGTCCCCTGGGTGGAACGTCTTTTCGCAGAAGGCTCATCATGTCATCACCTTGCCTCCGCCTCTCGAGATGGGGTCCCAACAACCATCTCGAGATAGTTCTTCAAATTTCATGTATTCGAAAATCCATTCCCATGTGTACCTACCACCGGTACCTATCCGTGCATGGTCCTCAATATCAAAATCTTCATCTATGGCCTCATTAGTCCTGATCAGTAATGTCAAATCATATCCCATCATTATTTTACCAAATATATGGCTAGCATTCTAGCATATCATCTAATAGCTCAAAGACATTACACCGATATACTATACAAAGCTAAGGAAAAAAAACAGGACAACCTATTGGGATAACATCCATAAGAAAAGGAAAGTTTCCAAAGGACATCATTCAAGCCATGTAATACGAGGGATATGGTCTATTGATGTCCGCATAATGCTAAATAATGTCTTCGTGTAGTAATATCCGTGGGGTGCCTTTGTAGAGTGTAAGTTGTCCCCTCATTATGGATGCAGCTCTTTCCAAGCCCCTTTATTGTCTTTATTCTTTATTTATTACTTTTTCTTTCTTTTGTTTTCACTCAGAGGACACGCCTTTATGCGGGTAGGACTGTGAGCTTCTTATTGAAGTAGCTATCACTCTTATATTTTCAGAACAGGCGCCGTCGTGGATGACTCCTTTCCTTTGGCCATGTGCAAATTAAGGGTCAATGGCCATGTATGCAGGACGATAATGGGCAATGTCATATCGTTGATACCTATGAACATAATGGTCAGCTGATGAGACCTCCCATCCTTTGGTTAGTCTTGTTTTATTAATTTTCTTTGGGTCCCTTTTGTTTCTTATCGAGAAGTTTTATATTGCCTTCTCGGGGATCCTCGGCGAGGTATCCTAGGTTTTATTTCCTATGGCTTTGTCTTACTGCCATTTTACCTTCTGTGCCTTAGCCCCTTCTTCCCACTCGGATAAAAGTGTGGCCCTCAAACAGTCATCATCATCCTAACTGACTAAGGGAATGGGATAATGAATGGAGATAAGATGTAAATGATAATATGGTGGGAGCTTACGATGATTCTTCTTCAAATCCCCTTTGTGGATAACCAAAACCTATTGGTACAATCTTGCTAGGGCACCTCGTTTATTCCCCAAACCATGGTCAAGGGGTTATGTAAGATCCAAGCAGCTGTTTAAATGTAAGGAACCCGATGCATATATTCCAAATTCATAGTTGATCAAACATGACATCCCATGATACCTTGACCAATTACTCATGAAGCAAGAGTCTTCTCCTATACAAGACCAAGCCGATGGTGGTGGAGGCTGCTGCTGCTGGTAGGATAAAGAAGCTGGAAGAGAAAAATGGTGGGTCCTCCAGGTCCATGCTGAAGTCAATCTTGCTGTTGTTACTCCATGTCTAGGACCTTTGTTCCTTGAGACATGATCTCCTAGACATGATCTCCTAGTTACCATCCTTAGGAATTTGGGGATAATAGGGCAACAACAAGGCTTCAATTCTCAACTTAGAAAATAATTATCTTTCACATATGGTAAGGCCGACTTGTACCCTTTACATCACAATTAGGGTTACAAGTAAATCTTACTCTCAGACAATATAGCAAGGGATCCATATGTCCACTAGTGCTCAGCCACTAGGGACACATTTACCTGTGCTCAGCCACAGGGACGTCCTACTCAAACCATCTCAAGCCTGACTCAACTGAGTCCACAAGGCAGGAGACCACACGTCATAACAACTCAGTCCAGAGTCTGACGCACACCCATCACATGGGCACCTTCAACCCACACAGGGGTACACATCGTCTCATCTCCATCCAGAGAGGAGCGACACACCCATCTCATGGGCATCCTCACCCCATATAGGGGCACACATCGTCTCATCTCAGTCTAGAGAGGAACGACACACCCAACACATGGGCTCTCTCACAGGTCGACTCAACTCAATCTCAGAGGAGAACGTGTCCTGGAGGATGTCTCACGAAGTTGTAATCATCAACACTAGGCCTATTGGATTTTATAAAACCAGAGTTGAGATCATTATTGAGGGTGAGACTCTGAGCAGATTACAGCAGAAGTCTTCCATTATCCTCCCACCTTCCGGATCTGACAAACCACCTCCATCACTGCATGCCATTGGACTTATTTGCAGCCTCTCATATGTTGTCATTATGATGTAATTCAATATCTTGATATATTGATTGGGTTCGACTATGTCGTGTTTATGGCCCTTGGAATCTCTTGGCTGAATAATTGTTCAATTGTATTGTAGTGTTTTAGTTTGCTTTCTGTTCACTTACTTTGATTTCTTATTCACTTGAGGCACAGATTCATTTCACTTCATTCTTTTCATAATTGTTGTAATTGGTTTTAGAAATTTGATCTCAACCATCTTTGATTTAATTCATTATTAGTCATTATTCTTGAGTGCTTTCGGATGCTTCAAGGGCAGCTTTAATGTGTTGATCTCTTTAAAGTTTATATGCAGATTCATTCATTAAAGGACAACATACACAAACCCTAGGGACACTCCCCTGAGACAGGAAAAGCACAAATCCAAGTAGAGAGACATCCAATGCAGACAAGATTGATTGTCTAGAGTTGTTGTGTAGGTTTTGTGGTGCAGATTTGCATGATAACAAGTACGCACTAAAGACCTTTTTTATGTGAATGTTGGATCTCCTCATAGTGCACATTTGGCAATACACTATGCACTTTGGTCCTCTTCTTCTCAACAAGAGTGGATTGTTGATTATGGAGCTACTCAACACATGACCAAACATGAACACCTTCTCTCTAATTATAGACAACACAATGGAGAGAAAGCGGTTATGGGTAACAATTTAACCATAGAGGTTGCAGGCAGTGGTGATGTCATAATACAACTAAGTGTGGAGATCTTTTTCATGTTCTAGGTGTTGGTCAAGATCTTCTTTCTATTTACCACATTACACACACCAATAAAAAGGTGGAAATTCTGGGTGAATCGATGCTTGTAAAGGACATGAGTGATGGCTTCATGGTGGTTGTCTCAGGGTATTGTGACAAATATGATCATATGTATAAGTTGGGGAAGACTCCTCCTTTAAAGAAAAAAGGGTTTGATACTATGGTAGCCAATGCTGATGACACCAACATGCTATGGCATTAGCGTCTTGGTCACATCCATTATGGATCTTTGGGACATATGAGTTGACTAACATTGATGATGACCTTCCACAGATTGAACCACCCAATGGTGTCTTTGAGGGGTGTGTAATGGTGAAACATTATCAGGAATCCTCTCCTTAGGACAAAGTGATGCAAGTTTCTTAGCCTCTTGGACTAGTTCATAGTGATATTTGTGAACCTATGGCTACATCTTATGTTGGGGGAGCTAAGTATTTCTTCACCTTCATTGAAGTTTTTTCTTGCTTTCTTTGGGTATACACCATTAAATCTAAGGATGAGGTGTTTGGAAGTTCTAGGAATTCAAATCTCTTATGGAAAATCAAAGCAATAGGAAGATCAAGTGTCTCAACACCGATGGCGAAGTGAATATATTCACAATGATTTCCAGTGATTTCTTGTATCTTAGGGAATCTCTTGACAGAACCATTTCTTACACTCCACAGCAAAATGGAGTAGCAGAACAGAATAATAGAGCTATTATGGAGATAGCTTGTTGCATGCTTCACTCCTAGAAAATGAAGCTTTCATTTTAGGGAGAGGTGGTTGTTTGCAAGGCCCATATCATCAATAGAATTCCTACTTGTGTTATCGCTAGTATGACTCCTTGGGAGAAATGGTATGGCGTCAACCTTTCTATTTCCATTTCAAATTTTTTAGATCTAGTGCATGGGCCAATGCTTCCAATGAAAAGTGAAACATATGAGCATCTTGAAACTCATGCTACACTATGGTTGGCTATAGTGAAACATTTCAAGGATATCGCCTTTATGACCCCACCACTCATAGGGTGCTTGAATATAGAGGCTATTTTTTACGATGTTCCTACTCACAGTCTGCCAGGATCTTTCCCATTACTTCTTTAAAAATAGTCTACTCGACATGCTTCCATGGATCATATTGCTTCTTATCACCATGCATGTCCTCTTCCAAATGATTCTTGTTGTGTTTTAATGGACCCTTCTCCTTCACAGTGGGATGTTGGTCCTCTCTCTACCTCTACAAGCCCTCTCTCAAGTACTACTTTTGTAGTATCTAGGCAAACTCCTATTGCTGATGCGGACCCTATTTATGACTCATCTAGTCTTCCTATTGTAGATGTGTCTTCACTTATTTAGGACACTCTTGTCAATGGCTCATTAAGTGCTCATGTTGTAGATGACAATTGTCAATGGCTTATCCAATCCTCATGTTGCAAATGTTTTTGATAAATTGACTCCATTATTTAGTGATGATGGCGACACCTTGCACGTATACTAGTTACTCTTCCTTTGGATAGGTGTCACGACCTATACCTAAGTGGGATATGTCCACTTTTTTTGATGTAGTAGATTTCTCGTTGGTCCATCTACATGTTATTAGATGGAATCTCCTACACCTCAGGCCCTACTTGCTTCGA
Organism: Picea sitchensis; assembly: GCA_010110895.2. Classification (NCBI taxonomy): domain Eukaryota; kingdom Viridiplantae; phylum Streptophyta; class Pinopsida; order Pinales; family Pinaceae; genus Picea; species Picea sitchensis. Next base: position 24,696 of record SNQJ01S0099593.1, read on the forward strand.
TCATTAATTGTTTTCAGAATGAATAAGATGCAACCGAGTTTCTTGCTAGCCCATTTGAGCACTATCAAGAGAAACCTTCTCCACCATCAACCATTACTTAGTATTTTGCTATCTTTGCCAAACTACAACATCTCCCACCTAAATCGCTCTAGAGCTCAGTGTTAGGTGTTGACGATCTTGCTAATTTTATGAAGGAGCAATATGGAGTTCAAGGCGGTGATTTGGCCTTTTGCTCAACATTAAATGAGGAAGTAAATTTTGTACTCTTGTATTGTAATGAATTATCTTTGTGGTCTCCCATTCAACACAAGGGGGGGTGTTGGAATTATAATTTTTTGTAAACCCAACACCCGATTAATAATTCTGAATAAAATCACTTTATTAATTAAAAGCATAGCTAGGTTACTTAACGAATTAAATTGACGGAAGCATAAAACTAAAACCATACGCATTGTACAACATATATGAGTAAACACCCTAGGAAAACCCCAAAGGGAAAACCAGATCTAAGTTGATTTTATTGATAAAATCCTTGGGCTCTCGTCCTGGGATAATGGCCCATCTGAGGAAAATACAATGCAACAAATAGCCTAGCCTACCTGGTTGCTATCTCCCTTGCTACCCCTTACTCCTTCCTCTAACCCTGCCCACTCACACTTGGATGAATTGTCCTCTTCACCCAATCAATGAGATCTCCTCACTCTGTGTGTGACACAAGCACATGAGCAAAGACTCCTACTTTTCTCCAGTGTACTTTATGTGTGTCTCATCCTCTCAATTAGGCTACCGTTTATTATGTTGAGTTAACCCTGAAATATTTCAGATTCCTGGATCTGGATATTTACTATTGTTATTTGATCTTATGTTGTAGATCTGATACTCTGGGGGTTTCTGGATGCGTTTCTTGGGTTTTGATATGTGTTTGTTTAGTTATATGTGTTCATGCATAGCATGCATGATATTGTTGAGACCAATAAAGATTTATTGCACTTTTATTGAATAGTAGAAACTGCTAATACATGGAAATACTAGAAATCGAGCTCTCAATGCATCAAATAGATTGTATCATGGATAAAACTACTCTACAGTACAAAGGAAGACAAGTAGAGTATCGATCTATAACATGCAAGGGAAGATCTATGACATGCAAGCTTGATCTACTACATGTATGGGAGAAACGCTGCATGCAACTGTCAAAAAATATGGAGATCTAAGATCTGATAGTTGCGCTCCTCTGAATCTGATGCATGCAATCACAACTAGGTCGCCTTCCCTCCTAGATAATTCACTATGCTCTGAAAATGATGCACTTGATCTTTGTGAGCCCACTGCGGCAATACTGAACCTCCGGATCCACTGCTGGAACCCCGACACACTAGCAAATGAAGAATATATCGCCCAAGGAGAAATACCTATCGGAATCGGCTGAAAATTGTCCCAATAGATGCGCCCTGTCTCCTCAAATGGGTTTGAAGGAATAATGATTCACCCAACTCTCTCAATCCAAGCGACCCTTTTTGCTCAATAAAACCTCCTCTGTAACCCCTCGTTGTCCAAGCTAACTTGCGCTCAAGCTCTGATCTGACCCTGCCTGAACCCTGAACCTGTAACTGTAACGAATCCTTAAGGAAGGATATAATCCGATGCTCTAATGCTCGATGAAGAATCTGTGTGATCCTCCCGATAGACTAGGGTGTGTCTCTCAACACCGAAATCTAACAATTGTGGTGGTTTTCTCCAGAAAGCCACAAAACATGAAGAAATCGCCTAAATTCTCCTCTGAGGTCTAATTCTCAACTCACAGTCGTCAATAATGAGGAATCAGGTCGACTTTTCTCCTTTATACTCCCTCCTCATCTAATTCCCCGTTCACTTTATTAATTTTGTGACTTTTCCCTAAGTTTTGACTTAATAGTCACTTAAGTCACTTAAAACATTTTTTCTTCTAATTTCACATTCACTTTATTAATTAAGCGACTTTTCCCTAAGTTTTATCTCAATAATCATTTAAGTCACTTAGAACCCCATTTTTCCTCCCTTTTCTATCTAATGTCACTTTGACTTAGGCTTTTGAACAAATGACATCAAATAGAGGTGTTGTTCCCTTTATTTCTCGACTATAGTTTACGAGAACATATAGACTACTAAGTCGCTCCCCGTAAGAGTCATCATTAGGAAAGGGAAATTACAAACCCTAAATCCAAAACCCTAGATCTCCTAAAGTGATCAAGGGTTAATATTGGATCTCCCCTTCACTTTAGATCTAACAACTAGGATTTAATCAACTCACTTAAGTTACTAATGCCAAATACTTAGGCATTTAACTTAATTAAACTTACATTAATTAAAAAGGTCATTCACTTTAATTATTAACTCATAAAGTGATTTTCCTAAGGTTTTGAGAGGCATTACAGACGACTTCCACATGCTAGACACCAAGCCTATGTGGAAGTACCTATCCGATGCTACATACATCAACACTCCCTCTTAGCGAGGAAGGTACTTCTACCACCTGGAGGTGGCTCTGTGTTCCCCGTTAGATCTGCTACCATTGATGCTCTCCAATCCACCTGATCAATTGCTCCCTCTGAAACGAAATTTATCCCTGCCATCTCTCTCAGACTCGTCTTCGAAGACTTCCCTCTGATCGTGCTCCTAGAAGCCTCATGCTCCTGAGCATCCTACATGGCCATCTCATACCATGACTCCTTCTTGACATACTTGGAAGGGTGCTCCTTCCCAACTGAACTTGAAGATTGACTCCCTCTGAGTTGCTCAACCTTCGGAGCTACCTGTTCCTGGTTCTCTGCCACTCTATTGCTTGCCATTGCTCGCATAGCAACTCAACACAAATTTTCGCTACCCAGATCCTTGCATGGGACCAAGGTTGTTGAGAGCAGGGAGCGGGAGTGGGAGTGGGGAGCGAAAGCAGAAGCGGGAGCGTCGATTTTCAAAAATTTCCGGGAGCGGGAGCATTATATATATATATATATATAAGCATGCAGAATGGCGAATCAATTGCAAAAAACATGAAAACATAGATATAAGATCATTTAACTAATTGATTAGTGATGATGATTAAAGAATCAACCATTTAGTACACATATAACATCAACCATAAACATTTGTCATCAATAGATTGTAATAGACAACATCAACCACAAAATGAAATAGACTCTAGAGCATCATATTTATTACCAAAGAGTTGTAAGATTTAGTCAATAGTTCAAATTTCAAAATTCAAACTTCAAAGGTAAATTGTCATATAATGTTCATAACTTCATTGTTTACGGAATAAGCCATAGTAAAGAGTCAAGACAATACTAAGTTCTAGAGACAACTTATAAAAAGGAAAAATAAAAAGAGATCTTATATATATTAGCAAGTACTAAGTACTATGCTCTAAGTTTTCCTCTTGCCACGAGAAACTTCTAGTTTGTTTTCTCATGCTCTTTGAGTTTGAAGAAGAGGAGTAGGTGGAACTTGGAAGTGTTTGTGGAACACAACCAGCGGTTGAATGGCCCCCACGTGACAATGGACGTTGTGAAGATAAAGGAAAAATCAATGCATCTGGGACATTGCTAGTGGATGGGGGTGGCAAGTCTCCTCCAAGAATATGATCACCATCATGATCACCCAAAAGTTATGCTTCCAAGTGCTCTAAAACCATGGCTCCATCTTGACCAAAATATATTGGGGTATTTATCCTCAATGATTGCTCTTGTTGCCTTACAATTAACAACATTATCAATGATGACTTGAATAACATTCTAGGGCCCAATCTCTTGAATGGTTTTAATCAAGGCATCTGCAATATGAATACATATCTTGTAGCGATTTGAGTAATCATGGGTTGAAAGGAAGACCGCACTACTAGCAGACACACCAAGAATATTCATCAATGGCCTGCCTTTCACATTTTTCCAACCATTAGATACAATTGATACTCAATGTCAATTCCAATCATTTGTAAATTTTCCTAGAGCACCTTGGGTTTTGGCTCTTTACCTGTCAAGTCCCAAGGTTACAGCTTTGTCATACTCGGGGCTCGTGTATCCTTTAGGGGCACCATTGATGACTTGTAGCATTTCATGCCAATATGGTGAGCGAAGAACATTGAATGGTATACCACATGCATAGAGAAACCTAAAAAAAATTGCATCCACATCATCTCTACAACCTTTGTCAAGGAAATATGATAGTGTTTTATGCCTTGAAGACGAAGGCAAGAATGCACTAGCATGGGGGAATACAGATCAACCAGTGAACATTCTTTGTGCACTCTCACGTTCAACCTTTGGTCTTTTGGATTTGTTTTTTGTTTCCTCCTCTTCCCTTTAGTATTTGAGTCTCTCTTCGAGTGGCACGCTCACACAAGTTTTGACTCCTATACTCTTACCTTCATCCTAGTACATAGTCCCACACATATGCTTTCTCACACGGGTATAGGAACCTATGTTTTTTGTATGACAATGGTGACATGTAAATTGTGCGGTTCCACCCCCTTTACCTCCCCCAAGCCTTGTGACATACTTCCACAGAGGTGTGTAATTCCCAGTGTTACCAACATCGACAACGACAAAATATCGTCGAGGGTCCGAAAACAAAAATATCGGCAATATCGGGGAAAATATCGGAAAATGTCGTAAGAACGAAAAAAATACAAAAATATTCATTTTTTTAAATATCTAAAGCATCAACAACATCAAATAAATGCATTTCCACATAAATATGAAAAGAGAACTCATATATAAGATGTATAAGATGTCTAGTAAACTCGAATACATCACAGTTTACAGACCAACACTGAATCATGTCCTGAGTCTAAAGCCTCAAAATATCATCAAAAAATACAATAAGTGACAAATGTATCTCATCATCATGAGTCATCTCCAATGAAATCAAATAAAGTCTAATGATTCGCTCTGCCCCTTTTACGGGAAAAGGTTATAGCTTTTCCTTTAGAGGAAGAAGCCTCTGGGGTTGGCACTTGACTCTGACGTCCTGTAGAAGAAGCAGGAGCTAGACTCTGGTGTCCTCTACTGGTGCTTCTTCCAAGT
>SNQJ01S0099594.1:0-30999 GCA_010110895.2 Picea sitchensis
GCTTAAGTATTGTTGATTTAACAAGGGTTTACTAAGAGAAGTATAAGTGCATACACCCTCTTAGTCTAAACCCTAGCTAGGGATACTTGCCTTGGGGAGTAAGAGGATTTACACCCCCAAGGAGGTAGTACCTCTAGCTCATTCTTTCCTTGACACCATTAATACAATCATGAAAGGCACTAGTCATTACTTGTTGCATTGGAGAAATAAACTGTTGCCTTGGTAAACGTGAAATTTTCAAGTTTTGAAGTTGTTTCTTTTGGAAGTTGCTCCTTGAGCCTTTGGCTCTCTTGCCTCGTTGAGGCGTCCCCTTTCAACCATTAATTCTTGCTGCTGTTACAAACTAACTTATACAGCCATAAGGCTGCAGAAAATCTAACCCTTTAACCCCTAATAACTCCTAAACTAACCCTAGGACTAACCCCTAATTTTTCCCTAACTCTTTATTAACCCTAGCGCACTTGTTGAGCTAGTTAGAAGTAGTTTTCATTGGCTGATTTTTCTGCTATAAATCTTGGTTTGCTACAGCCATAAGGCTGATAAATATCACTGCAGTAAGCTTTTGTTTTAGCCTTGCTTGTTGTGCTAGAGCATTGCTTTATCGTTGTTGAGTTGAGCTAGCCTTCACTAGCTTGTCTCTTGCTTATTCAATCATACTTTTAGCACTTATTTTGCAGCCTTTACTATGTTCTATGTGTCAATCATACTTTTAGCACTTATTTTGCAGCCCTTATTATATTTTATGTGCTGATATATATATCATTTATTGTTGCTGCAATTAGACATCAAGCTAACTCTGTTTGTCCAACCAACATATTACAAGCATCTTTGGTTTTCATTGTGTCTCGAACATGTACTTTACTCTCAACAGGTCACTCAACTCACTTGGAAACCCTTAAGCCTTCCTGCAAGACTCTTTTCCAAGCTCTTTCTACCATTTAGAATTGACCCTTAGGGACATCCATTCATACTTACTATTTTCCACACTTCATCCCCTTGGTCACCGACTCCCCTTGAGTTGACTACTTCACCTCTAAAGTGATGTGAACACCTACCTAAGGTGACAAGGGTAGGTGCTCTCTAAGTTAACGCTAATTGTGGTTGGTTTGGGCTTTGCCCAACCTACAACATGTGCATAAATGCATAATATAAAGGATGTATATTTGATTTCACACTTGAAATATCGAATATATAGCAGGTTTTTTTTTCATGAAAAAAAAACCTTGCTTGAAGTCACTAGATATCTTGTCTTTGCACATAATTGACCTTGATTGGTGCAAAAATGCCTCTTACTAGACATGTTTCTTGACATCTCTAGTTATCCACATACATTGTCTCAATTTAGGCTTCTATCATCCACTAGAATTGCCATGACAAATGCAGTTATCTTTATTAATCAACACAATGTTATACATACATTTGTAGAATACTAGCAATGATGCCTCTGCTTATAACTGTAACTCAATTTGAAAATAGTGGATGTACATTGAGGTCATACATAGATGGTGGTTGGGTTGGCAACTGTTCAATCTCCAATTAATCAAGACCTCCTAATCATGACCTCCTAGCTTATAAAGCAATATTTTAATCACATTACAATTAAAAAACCAGATGTGCTTTAATTATAACGCTAATAAGAAAAAGGACGCTAAATGACAAAACAGATTAAAAGGCAAAATAATGTCCCCAAAGATGGGTCCGGGTCCCTCTATGCATGTGATTTTGGACTTGAGAATCCTAATGCCTTTGTGACTTGAGTATCCCTACATGTGCACTAACTCAAAAAGCTAAGTTCTCTTCATGTGTTGCAGACATATTTACCATATACAAATTTGGATTCAGATTTGGATACTAAGAAAAAAATATTAAAAAAATTGTTTAAAAAATCATAACGATACATTTCATTAACTAAAAGCGGAGTCCCTCTATACACGCGATATTGGATATAAGAATCATACTGCCTTTAGTACCTGAGTATCAATGCATGCTCACTCACTTAAAATGCAAAGATTTTATCTTCCTCTGCTTCAGATTTTGGATAAGGTACTATCTTTAGTACCTGAGTATCAATGCATGCTCACTAACTTAAAATGCAAAGTTCTTATCTTCATGTGTTTTAGACAGTGTTATCACATACGAATTTGGACTCAGCTTAACAGAAAAATTACTCTCGAAAATTTCATTAAAAAAAAAAATGAAAGTATATATCCTATTAATTAAGAAAACAAAAATTATTCTGAATTTTAAAAATTCTTTTCTAATATTTAAAAAATATCTCAAATTTTAAAAATTTTCTAATATCTTAGTGTACGTATCGTAAATTGTAATGATACTTTAAACCTGTTAAGTTTTATTATTTAACATGTATCGTAATGATACTAGTTTGAACCTGTGAGAGCGATCCCTACGAGGAGAGGGAATAGAAACATTAAGATTTATTAATTTTAAACGACCTTAACATTGCAAGAAACTGTTTTTTAAATTTTAACGGTGAATTTCAGAGTTTAAAAAATGATCAAACAATTTCCCCTGTGTATTTCATTGTCGAGAATGAAGACAACGCCATAGACACTCGAAATCTCGTGTCCAACACCAACGATCTTTCTATTGGTTATACTGTTTGATGGACAAAATTCTTCTCCCTCAGAGCTGAATTATGTGTGGCGGCAGTTCCCCAGAAATGAGAATGGTATTGTTATTGCAGATTCAAGGCTGTGCACTGTGCAAGCAAAAATTTCCTTGGTGATGGGAGAATACATGATCATAACATAACACTAACCTGGAGGATGACGGGTAAACCAGAGTGTCGAAGTGGGAACCTGGATCATGTAATGGTTGCTATCAAAGGGTTGTACGAATTGAATCTGAATTTTAGGAGAATTCGGCCGAATTGTATTCATAACCTGATTTCTGTACATAAAGGTCTGATTTGACTGAATTCTGCTCCTCTTGTTTTAGATGTTTGAATTTGATCCTTAATAGTGTTATGAAAAACAGCTTAAATCTCTCCTTGTCCAGACACGGAAGATAAGGAAAATTGGGTTCATCAATGGAAAAGATTTATGATAGACTTGTTGATGTTTTAGAAGTTTCGAAGGTATTCCCACAAGAGGGTCGTGGTGTTAGGCATGTAAATAATCACTTTCTCTCTTCAATGAAAACCCTTGGAAATGAGGCTAGGGCCTCAAGGAGGTTGTTGATGGGCTTTGTGGGTTTGTGTTGGGGTTTTACACCCACAAGGAGGAATTAAATATTCCAATTTAAAGTTGAGTTTAGTGGAGGCTCCTTAGAGTAAGATAAGGGCTTCTAATCTCACATTAGACTCCCATAAAAGGAGAGGAGGGATTGTGACATCTCATTGTGACATCATGGAGTTAGCATAAGTGAGTAACCACTTGTGCTAGGAAGATGGCAATTTCAGCAAGGAGATTTCTGAACCTAGGCAATCTAGCTTAGGGTTTCTGGACATCTATTTTTCTGTTCTTGTCAGAGAGATCACACGTGTGAGGAAAGGTAGGCCGCACGTGTGGAAGAGAAAGGCTGCAGCAGAGAAAAGACAGGCCACATGTGTGATATGGACTGTACGGACCACACATGCAGACTATATAGGTCCGTACAACATGCCGCACGTGTGACAGAACAGTACGGATCACACGTGTGACAGGTCCATACAGCAAGATGACGTCAGCAGCACGACAGGGTGACGCACAACAGGTTTGCTAGCGATTGCGATTAATGAATTTGTTGAATTTATATTTTAGAGGACTGGTTTTGTCCTCAAGTTTGGTGAAATTTTGTAAGTTGGGAAGGCTGATTTTTTTCCTTCAGTCATTTTTGAACTTGACAATTTTACAGAACATAAAATGTTGTGTCTCAACTTTCAAGTGCATGGATGATTTATCTCAGATCATGTTGTTTTCGCTGCTGTAATTTTTCTGTCATAATTTCTAGTGTAAAATTGTTCAATGGTAACAGTTAAGGTTTACTACCGCTTGATCACTAGAAGTAATTACTTTGTAGATCTGAAATTAGTCACATAGAATTGAATGTGAAAATTGAAAACACTTACGTGCAAGGAACTGAATGTCATATTTATGGCTGATTAGAGAGAGTGGGACAACATCCAGATGGAAGTTACTCTAGATTTAGTGATTCATCAGTCAGTGTGTCAGGGCATTACCAGATATTTTAGAGCATTCTCATCTTTGAAAGATCATAACTACTTCTGAAATATATCATATAACATACCTATTCTCTGTGCGTTGAGCTGATGTGTGCATCAGCTTTGGCAGTCTTCAGTTCTTGCATCTCTACTGCAAGAAAATGCTAATTCTTTGGTGAATTATGAAGTTGATCTTATTTATGATCAACTTAATCCTTGTTTGGCACATGAAAGCTCTACAAACACGTTGATCAGGTGTTGCTACTGTATCTCAGTGTAGACAGCTATGAAGCCCTGCATATTTATTGATATCTGGTTTAGGGTCAACCATAACCATCAATTGACAACAGAAGGGTATTTATTAGTACAGAACTACGATTTCTATTGCTGACTATGTAGTTCTTTCTATGATGGCTGAATACTGCATTGGTAGATTTGAGCTTTCATGTTTGTGTAAGCCCATCGTTAGTGGGATGACATGATAGTTAATTGTTGGATTGGAAAACTGGTATGCCATGAGAGTAAATGATTCTTCTAGTGATAAAAGATGCCTTTGGGTTTGTAGGCACATTGGATTGTGACTCCACGATCATTGATATGTCTCCTTGGCTTGCTATTTAATGATAGCTGTCATCTTGCTTTATTATTGCATGCCAAAAGGAAAATAAGAACGAGGCCCGAATCTTTGATCAATAGTGTATTCCCTTAGCATTATTTGTTCAGAGATTTAAATAAAATCCATAAAAAAATCTCCGGTATTGTTTGGAACTTAAATGACATGAGTTGCATACATAGAGGTCTGAAGAGGATGATTGTTCAAATGGGAGCCACTCACAACAGAGTATGGTATTATTAGAAAGTAATTGAGCTTAAATTTTTAATTGAACAATGTTCTGTAGAGATTGAGTGCCGTGGTAAAGAATCGACCCTGCCAATTGAAAAAAAAAAACTGTTGAAATGATTAGGTGCAAAGATACATAATGGTGTTTAATAGATTTTTCCTGCATATGCCATTTACTGCTTCTAAGTCTCACTAAATAGAAAGGCCTTCCCCCTAACCTTAGGAACATCCACCAAAACATGAAGTTTTCCATATAGGAATATTCTGAATGTTGAACTGTATTGAAATCTCAACTGTAAATTCACGTAACTTGAAATTAGTATGTGCATGGAGAATTAACTAAAAACTGTTTTCCAGGTTACTGCAGTGAAGCTTGCATTGCCATCTTCTGGTCGGGATAAATCTTCAGAATATGACAATTCGAAGCCCATAAAATATCAGGCATTTGCTACCCCAGACAAATTAGCAGAGCTAGTACAAAAGGTATCAAATTTGTTAAGTATTTTTGTCTCAAGCTTCCTATATTTTTATCTCAATTTTACTCCTTTCCAAAAGCCATAGGTTATACCATTTTCCCCTTTTTTCAGAATTAAAATTATTACTTGTGATTCTCTTAATCGTTTAGATGAAGTTTGAACCAACTTCTTTTCTTGGGTAATTTAGAGTGTATTTTATAATTGGTTCTTTTAATGGATATTTTAGATTCTCTGTAGTTCATAAATCTTACCACTGCAGGTTGACACGGCAATTGCACAAGATTTACCAGGGGTAGTCTCAAAAATGAAGCTTTACTTGCGAAATCCTTCTACTCGCTCAATTTTGTTTAAGCCAATCAAGTAAATCTGACCCTCTTGCTGTATTCTCTTTGATTTTAGTCATAGATTATCTTCATTGAAATTGGTTGCTTTGTATTTCCTTTTAAGTAATATAATGAAACAGATAGTTGTTTCCCCTTGGACATACATGACATCTCACATGCATATCATATAATCATTAATGGATGTTTAGAAGAAAAAGTCATGGGCGTAATATTCCAGCATTACCCTAATTAACTTTAAGTAATAGGTGGCTCATAATTGTTTAAATAGTAGCAAAGTGGAGTTTTTAGAATTATGGGTTTTCCCCTACTTATTTAATCCTTATACCTGCAAGTTATGTATGTAAACTTTCAGGTCAAATATTGTTGAGGCACATGCACAGGTGTTATCCCTTCTAAAATCAGAGTATTCTGCAGAAGATATTTCTAAAATTGGAATACGAACATTATCAGATCTGGCTATAGGTTCGCTGTCTTGATAGCCTTCTTAGAAAAAAAAAAAAACTTATATATATATTCTGAACTAATTTCCAACTGGAGTTGGCTTAATTTCAAATATAGGAGTTATTGAAATATCCAACCATGACACATTTCAAGAAGCATCTTATAATGGATTATTTAGTGGCGTTTTAAATGATATTGATGCAGAAAGAATTTCGATGTTTTCTTTGGAACTTATTGGATCTGAAATTGCTGCTTGATCAAATGCGATTTATTTAATTAGAAGGTTGTTGAGATTAGATTACTTATAAATGAAATTCGTAGACAGCACTTTTTATAAAAAAGTGCTTCTATTGTTTGAATTTATATGCTTGAGAATGTTGTGGACAAATTCATGGAGTTATGTGTTCTCATTCGCATTGTCAGAAATTAAACGACGGCAGCAGGAGATCAATGGCATAATTTCTATTCCGCTAGACATTGTGTGAGCAAAAGTGTTAAAATAATGATGACTTCCATTTAATGTTTTCAATTCTAACTGCCTCTGAAGCAAGGAGGAATTTCACTTTGAATCTGTGGCTTTGTGACATTTTACTATTGTAGTTGTTAAATGAGTAAAAAACGATCAAGACTTGGTCTACCTAAATGACTGTCATTAGTTCAGTTTTTAACCAAAATTGCTATCTTTGTCATAGTTCTTATTTTGGGTTTTTTTTAATCTCCACTATTTTGTCAAGCTTCAATTGGCCATGTCATATGATTACAGAGTCCATTCTTCTTATTTGGAGATGTGTTTAACCAGCGAATTTGTCTAGCTTGAATAGAAGGGGTATGAGATTATACAGCCCAATGTTATAGTAAAAGGCCCTTTGGCCTACAACACTGTCAGGATTCCTAAATCAAACTCGGCAGACCAATATTTCGTTTGTACAGGGCATCTCTACTAGGAACTGCAACCATGGTTTGTGGAAAACGTCTTATTACCTTATAGGGAAGACCTGGTATTTAATAGTTAAAGTGTGAAACATATTGAAGGGGTACAAATATGATGGTGGGAATGATCATATGTAAAACTGCATTGGTTTTCCGCGCCAGCTTCTGGATAGTTAATCTGCCCATGGATTCAAGCTTGTAAAGTGTACAGCAAGAACTGAACTAGCAATTAGGTAAAAACATGTGGAACTACTAGACCAGCAATGCTGTGTCAAATACCAATTTATTCTCTTTAAAACCAATTCACATACACTGATAATGTCGTTTAATTAAGGTAGATGATTTTATAGAGCACAATAAAATGTGTGAACATTGAATTGTATCATAGTAGTGTTGAATTTTAATGCTTAGCTCATGCACATGTAGTTTATTCTCAATTTAGCATGTACTTGAACCATAAAAATGCAACAATACCATATACAATAGTTGCAGTAAATCCAAGATCACAAGAAGAATAAATCCATTCATTAAGACACAAGAAGTTTTCTTGTGAAAACCCTTCTCAATCAAGGAAAACCCAACAATCCTTTCTATAGAGTCAATATAAGATCCCACACCATAAACCTTAGAGCACACAAGAGGGTGCTCTTTGACCTAGAAACTTAATTTAAGAGAAGGGACTTCAGCTGTACAAGTAGCTTGAGATAATGTTACAATGAAGTGTGAGTGAGTTATCCACAATGGGGATTTACTCTCTTATTTATACAAGACTTAACACAACAATAGGTGTGTCTATTGGCACAATAGCCAACCCAACAACTGTAAATATAATTAATCTTTACAATATTAATTATCTTTTACACGGTAATGACTGTACCCCTTTACAACACAATAAATTAGGGTTATAAATAAATCTACTCTTAGACAATATAGCAAGGGATCCACACATCCTCTAGTGCTCAAACAATAACGACACATCCACCTGGGCTTAGCCATAGGGACGTCCTACTCAAAAAATCTCTATCTCAACTAAGTCCATAGGAGGCCCATCCGAGAGCCATCTCAAGTTGACTCAACAAAGTCCATAGGAGTCCTACAAGAGACCATCTCAAGTCTGCCCCAACTCACCTGCAGGAGCATGAAAAGATACCACACGCATCATCTCAACTCAGTCCCGTGAGGAGTATGACACATTCCATCACATAAGGAAAGCCTCTCACAGATCATTCCAATTTAGTCCAAAGGAGAACAATCTGGAGAAGTTCTCATGAAGCTGTAATCATCAGCACGTAGTAGGTAGTTTAACTATCATTAAATATCTTGCTCCAAATTTTATAGAAGTGAACTTGTTTTATATGTGAGTAAGTGTCTGGGCACACTGTTGTAATTTTGTCAAGGATATCTCATATTGTTTTTGTTAATTTCCATTATAATAAGATAATAAATAAAAGGTCAAACTCAATAAGAAAGAAAAATTGATGTTAAAAGAGAAAATTGTCTGGGCATGCAAGAATGATGTTTGAAAAGAGAACAAATTATTGGCTTGATTAATTAAAACAGTCATGAAGCCTCGCGATGGAGCCTTTGACATCTACAAAGTAAAAGTATGAATCATTTGCTGAGATTAATTGAGTAAAATTTATTTTTGGTGCATAACTTAAGTGCAGGTATCAAACACTTATTTAAATATTATGACATTTTTAAAGCTAAATAGTCTTATCATATTTGTGTAAGAAGCATGACCCATACCACTCACTAGGAAATGTTTTATGTCCAGAGATCAATTTGTTCATTTTGGACCTTTATACCTTAACCAATAGGGGTTCTTAGCATCAGTTTTGATTTGTGTGTGTTTCTGGCAGGCCAATTAACCCAATAATAGTGGCCATAAATAACTCTTATGGAGTCATCAAGCCTGCAAAATGTTATTGCAAGAGGTGGACGAGATGGTGCGCAAAAGTATGCCCTAAAGGTTTATTGCCAAGTAATGCCTTGTTATGAAATATATGGTTGCTAAGTAAATCTTGTTATGGAACTTGCTCCCACTTGATTTGTTTCACAAGTGAGGTTGAAATGTGCTACTCCTGAAATCCTTGTCCCGCTTTGCTTTGCCATTCCTCTAGAAATGTTTGTTGTTGATTGAAGGGAATGGACCAAACATGGTGCAATATAATTTTGGCAAAAAGGTGGATTTTTTAAGGTGGGAATGCTGAGAAATATAGCTCGGATAAGAACTTATGCACAAGTTTAGTGTGAACATGCTAGAAGTAGTTCAAGATATTTCTATTTTGAAAAGTAATTTTGTTTTGTAATTCACTCATTAAAAGGTGAAAAGACTTCTATATTTAGTACAGAGTCTAAAAGTGTATTTCATGCATGTAATGACTTAGACCATGAGTAATCTCAGAAATAGATAAGGGTTTTGGTCTCAACTAAAACTATAAAGACAGCTCAAGATAGAGAGTTCATATAGTGAGTTGAGTAGGTTGAGAGAGAGAGAGTAGGATTCGTGAAAGGTGAATCCACTAGGAGTTCTCTCAGAGAAGCAGCCAAACATGTTGCATAGTTGAGCCTATGGGCCAACTGGGTGACAACAAAGTTGTATTCTTAGGCAGGTCTTTCCACTCAATTTAGGGTGATTACAGTAACCGTGCAACTGTTGTTTTTAAGTGTACCAGGAGGCTTCCCTAAGTTTTTAAAAGGAATGAAAAGCTGATTTTGGATAAATTTGTGTATGTTTTTTATGCTTCCATTATTTACTTTCCAATTATTGGTACATTGATGTTATGGTCTGAATTTTTGTATTAACTAAATTCAACTTTATTTAATTAGGATCATAAGGACTTTAGTCACCTATGATTGGAATTGTTACATGGTATCAAAGTTATTTCTCAGATTGAGATTCTCAAGGATTTGTACCAAGAAATCAATTGCAGGGAAGAAGGCCCAATAGTTAGAGAGTTTCAAAACTAATCTTTAGATTTGGGAGCCGTGTAGATCTCAGAGATGGCATCAATGAGCCTCAGGTTTGATGACAAATTGGATGGTGCCTTGAATTTTATCATGCATGGTGAGGGTTGGCACTCTTACTAGGAAGAGAATAATATCTAGATTGTCAAGGACGCCAGGCCTTCACCTATAGATTTGTAGCAGTTGGTAGCTCACAAGAAGGAAGTGAAGGCGAAGGCCAAGCATCGATCTTGGATGCCATAAGGATCATTTGATCCTTCATATATATGAGAAGAAGAAGATGAAGGAGATGTTCGATGCCTTGGTAAGTCTCTCACTAGAGTGAGAACATAAACATGAAGATGATCTTATGGAACAAATTCATATCCATAGAGATGACCAGATCAAATTCAGTCACCATTTACCTTATGAAGGTCACATAAGTTTGTGATCAACTTGCAACAATTAGGGAGAAGGTTATAGATGTAGAGCTTTAGTGAACATGGTATTGAATGGATTCCCAACTTCATGGGAACCATTTGTCAAAATTATTTGTGCTAAGGAGAACCTTCCTAACTTTGATGTATTTTGGGATGACTATATTCCAAGAGGTAACTCAAACAAAGTCAAAGGCTAGTAAAAAAGGTGGTGATGAGAACCTAGCTCTATTTGGTGAGTCAAATAAGGGTAGAGGTATAGGACCCAACAAGGGTAAGGGAAAGAGGAGGAGTCAACCTCACAACCATGGAAGGACTTGAATAAAATCAAGTGCTTCGTTTTCCATAAACATGGTCATTATGTATCACAACATCCAAAGAAGAAGGGTAAAGGGAGGCAATAGTAGAAGTAGGTAGATGCCCTTGCAAAAACTCAGATGAATGAATTGCTGCCAAGTTCGAGAAGTTCGTATGTGGTAAATGACCCAACAAGTGTAAGGAAAAGAGTGAGGAGTCAACCTCACAACCATGGAAGGACTTGAATAAATCAAGTGCTTCGCTTTCCATAAACATGGTCATTATGTATCACAACATCCAAAGAAGAAGGGTAAAGGGAAGCAATAGTAGAAGTAGGTAGATGCCTCTGCAAAAGCTCAGATGAATGAATTGCTGCCAAGTTCGAGAAGTTTCAGTATTTAGTGTTCAAGATCAACATCATCAGCACAAGTTTTTCTATTCAAGGATCAACATCAGTACTTAGATCAACACTCTTAGGAGCTCGAGCTATCCAGATCAACACTAAAAACTCAAGGTAGAATCAACATACTACAGGTAATCAATTTTCAACCTATTTTGTTAATCAAAAGAACGAAAATGTAATACAATTTGGATATGTCCTTCAATGAAAATACAGCATATATTTTATTGTTATATCTTATTTTTATTACCATATCCTTGGACATATCAATATATCCTATCGCCACCCTCATATTACCAATCCATACATCATTATAATTTCCATGACACTTCCATATCCTTATCAAATTACGATCTTTACCATATCTTGCACTTAATGATCGTAATCATTCCACCATAAGAGATTTATTGTCACTTTAATTAAACAAATTACTCACTTTATGGGTAATTATATTCATTTATGCTTCATAAATCGGTTTTGTTTCAAAATAATAGTTTCACTTTTTATTTCGATAAAGAGATTTGAATGATAAGTGACAATTATGAATCCTACATTCCAAATTAAACTCGACTTTACCACCTCTTCACCATACCTTCTAAATAGTTGTAATCAGGGGTGAAAATTCAGTGCCATACATCTTCTCTACGCTAAGGGTTTTGATCATGGATTGCCCTGTGATTCGTCATGAGCCAACATGTATAGAAATTGTGGAGGCATATCCATATTGCAATCACATGTTCAAGAAAGTAGGTTGGTTTTCATTTCTGGAAAAAATTTAGGGACATGGACATAACAACAAAGTTACATTTGTTGAAATCTTTGACTGAATAAAGCCTAGATATATATTTGATGCCATCGGTATCCAATCTCTCCAAATACAAGACTCATTGATTAACGCAACCAGTGAGAAAACTGGCCTAAAAGTCAAAGAAAGAAGAAGGGAATTTGGTCAGAGTTTTTATAGGAGCCAGATAAAGATATTAATTGGGATAAAGGTGTGTCTCACGTAGTCTTGAAGTCGAAATGGAAGGACTTCTTGTTTATCATTCAAAAATATATCTCTTCATAAGGAAGGTATGGATTAATATTTCTTTACCATATCACATCAAGCATTTTCTAGCGGACAAAGAGATAAATTTACCTTTCTACTTGTGGAATAGTTTAAAGAAGATGGCACAAGGAATTCAAAGAAACCCAAGAAATATAGAAAATAATATGTATCATCGTGGTTTCATTAAAATTCTTGTTGAGGAAGAGTTAAAGAAAACAAATAATAGCTGGGAACAATTCTTGGATCGAAATGAGTTTGCAGAGACTCTCGAGAATCATGAAATTCGTGTTTCAGACCCCAACTCTTCTAGAACCAAGGGTTCGAAAGTAGATCCATCGAAGGTTTGTAGAAACAAGGGTTCAAAACCAGAGCCATCAAGGGTTTGTAGAACCAAGGGTTTGAAATCAAAGCCTAGCATATCGAAGTTGTAGGGTTTCGAGAACTCAAAGCCATAACATAGCAAATCGGAAATAAAAGACCAAGGTTTGAAACTCGAGCCTTGTATATCAATAATTGAAGTCAAAGGTTCAAAACTCCAAAAGAAAAAGGCTAGAATGCCAAAGTCAAAGAAGATAAAAGTTACTTTTGACGCAGGTCCTCCACCTGAACGAAGGCACACATGAAACATAAGTAACACATCGACATAAAGGGAAATATCAATCAAAATGCACAGAATAAGGCAATCATTGAGGTTGAAGATTAAGAAGAAACACCCACCAATCATGCTCAACCTAAGAATCCAACAACCAAATTCAATATGATTTGGTCTCTATGTGGTGAAGCTGAGAGAAAAATGTCCTCATTTGATGTAGCTACAAAGAAACTTGTTGATGAAACAACAATTTCAGGACTTATATCTTCTTTGAAGCTACAAAAGAAAATTAAAAAGATCAAGTTAAGGACATAGCTTAAAGAAGTTGAGTTAAGGATCACCATATTAAAAACAAAAAATGAAGTGTTGATAACAATGCTGCTTAATTTTGTAGAAAGAGACGAACAAATTGATCAGAAGAAAAAGTTGGCAAAACAAGTTAAGAAATGGTATGCAAGAAGTTAGCATGTGACGATAGAGAACAAAAGGCTAAAAATTAAAATCACGAGACAAAAAAGAAAGAAGTGCATTCAGACCTCAAATATGGCATAGATATCCAAATCATTGCTACAACACATAGATAAAGCTCAATATCCAACACAAATTTGATAATATTTTAAAAGCAAGTTGAAGGAAGCGAGCTTTTAAAGATATGGAAAAATTATCGAATTTTGGTTGCATGAGGCCCGTGAACACCTTATGTGTGGGGAGATTGGGTCCCATTTGATAAATTTTATCACTTCTAGTTTAATCCTTTTTAATCCTTTTTAATCCTTTTTTAACCATATCATTATGCCTTTGTACCACATCATTCTCATTATCTACAAGATATGCATGTCGAGAAGGATTTCAAGGTATTATTGTTTATTTTATACTTTTTGCACCTTTTGGTATGCAATTAAGTTTGAATTTCATTTTACTAATCTATTGCTATAGTAAATCAAATCATGTAACAGTTATTCAAATCTGTTAGTAGATTCAATGTTCTAGATGGTTGTGCAAGTCCAGAGGAGAAATTTCCACTTGGAGGAGGTTTTTGATCCTTTGGAGATGGTTGTGTGTTCCTTTAACCGATCCAAGATCAAATAAGGCAAGCGACCAAACACAATCAACTCTCAAAGTCAAACTTGGCACCATAACCAAATGTCTTGAGACACATCAACATTAAATCAAATCTAGATCGTTAGGAATTTCATTCGTTCCATCATGAAATTCCTAATGATTGGAAGATAAATTTAGTGGGTCATGATAAAGGCAAATCAAAGACTCTGTTTCTTGAAAATCCTTTGTTTTATTTTTTGTTGTAACTAGTTGGAAAATCTGCATGTCACAACACACATTTGTATTTGTAAAACATTTTTAAAATGATGGTTTAGAGAGCCAAGGGGATAGATATATATCCTTTATATCCATTGAACAAGTGTTGTAAATGGATTGATTCCGAGTTTAATATAAGTCATTGATTCTTGAATTTATGTGTTAGTTTCTTTGCATTGCGTTGATTGTCTTTTATCTTGGTAGCTTTCCTACAACGTAGCTTGATCCAAGAAGGCCCCCCTGTGCATTGGTATGTGTTGCATCGATTAGATTAACTTTCATTTATGCTTAATCTTTTGATATGATATGATTTATTTCTTCTTGTGTGATAATTGAATTTTATAAAGCCTTTTAATAAATGTTTTTTGCATTTTCACAGAGTTGCATGGATATCTATTTATAAGTTGTCATTGAACATATTGCTTGATTATGATTACAAGAACATTCAGAACTTTGATGCATGAAATGTTATGATATGATGTTAAGAAAGTTAACACTCTAATTTAACGAGAACATCGGGTTCAAAACCCATATGTTTGCATAAACAACATGGTGTGGGAATCAACCCCCAAAAAGTGGTACTACCCGAAAGTAAACGTATTTTTTCAAACGAACAAATTACAATTTTTCAAGCATGGCCTTCAAAACGCATACAATAGCTCAAAAAGACCTTAAAATCAACAACTAAATGAAAAATGATGTTACATAAAAAATGCAAATGGTTTTTCAAAACGCTAAAATTATAGATAATTTGAAATCATATTTTTAGGAGTTGTTCATTAAAACCAAAACCTCAAATAACACCCTATGCGATTGTTGTTGTTCAACAATGTTTCTTTCTTCATATTCATTTGGCATATTTTGTGGCCAATGAAATGGAGTTTTCAAAATGTATCTTCATTTTACCGAGTTTGAAATTATGTCACTTTGACCATTGAAAAGACTTAACAAATGTAATCAACAACATCAAAGTACTCATTTGTATCTTTAATGGACTTTTTATTTCTTCCATGCATTCGGAATAATCTACATCTTTATTATGCTTCCATGCATTATGGATTTAAATAACCTGATTGTAATAACAATAACTTTGATGCAAATATTGGACTTCTAGAATGAACTTAAAAATGATAAACCCGATGAAGACCCCCATTCTATAGTAGTTGAATATCGCCCTCATATAAGTGTTTTCTCATCAACTTTTGAAACAAAATTGATGTTGGAAGCTAATGTCATTAAGTTGCTCAATACATTTTTCTCAATGATGATCCTTGAATAAATTGTGATGTCACTTTCTAATATATGAAAAATGCTTTCCTGAATGTATGTTTTCTTAATATCTAATCAATGATGGTGGTTTCCAACATTTTTCATCTTCATGTTATTGAAAATGACTGAACATTTGATCATATGATCATGAGTGTGTCCAACAAAAAGGAAGCCAACTTTCACCTTTTGAAAGATTCTCCTCGCTCAACAAGCATGCTTAGGTATCCAAACACAATTTGATTTTTAATTTCACGACTATTGTTTACAACCGTGAGATAGAGAACTTGAGAATGATTTCCAGACCAATGAGTGATCACATGATTAATTATGGTTATGGTTAGATTTGCATCATTATGAATATTTGAGTTGTAAAGTAAACCCTTGGACACATTTTTCCATTGAAAACCATACAACCAAACAATTTAAACTCACCAAATTGGTCTTCAATTTTTTGGTGTAAATGGAAAATGTAGAAGTTTTCTTTTGGTCCATGCGATCGATTATCATACTTGAATATTTGTTCGGAACATCTTAACACTTCTTCCGATGTTTGCACAACTTTTCTCCTTTCACTTGATTGTTGTTTCCTATGTTTTTGAAGTGCTTTGACTATGGAATATGCACATGACATAAAATGAAATATTGATCATATGTTTTCATAGTTGATATCTATCCAATTTAAAAAAAATAGTAAATACATACTTCTTTCTGCCCCTTCATATTTATCTCTTCTGATTTAAGAGTAGCATATATATTGTAAATCAACCTTGACTTCTTAGGAATACCAACATTGTTGAATTGTTTCTCCATATTCTTGTAAAATATGCATATGCAATAAAATTACCATTTCCATCAACACCTTCAACATATTCTTTGTACAAGTTGTAGATTTCCCTTCTTGAGAAATTATATGGAATATATATTGTGTCTCTATCTAACATACACTACATGTTTGGAAAATAAGTCACGCATACATGACAATGTAGTGTTTTTTAATGGCCCACTCTCTCGTCCATGATGCACCTTTGAATAAAATGAAGGATTTTTTCCAACCTTGTCTAGATTATTGATAGACGAAGATTACCAATTGAATAATTTTTTTGAAAGTCTTTCTGAAAAGTAAAATATTCCCAATGCGATAATCATATATTGTATTGGCGGATATCATGCACCCCATCAAATACCTAATTTTGCATGCCTTATTCATTGAAAATATGTCTTTCTTTTATTTAAGGCATACATGTAGTTCATGTTTTTCAAACAATTCATTTGACAACATTCACTTGAAATCAATTCACCTCATGGAAATTGATTTAGTGTGAAATTATTTCCTAGACTTTGTATAACTAGAATGATTTGATTGATATAAAAAGGTCTAGTCCCAGTCCTAGACACAATGTTTCTTTGCAATGTTTCCACTATTTCATCATCCTCACTAGAAGGATTTTCCCTATCACTAAAAAAAGAATATCAAGCAAAACAATGTCAAGAGACTGAACAAGAGAATGTCAATCAATCTTTGATTTGTTGTAGTTGAATGATTGAGAACACGATCTTCATTCCTAGGTCCATCCTCATCTCTTTATTGGTTAACTGGCTGATGAGAGAGGAATATCAAACCCACTAGAAAAATGATTACCATTCTCACTAATGTCATTGGATCTTCCATGAAAATATCCACTTGAAGGAAAATCATCATCACCAAAATTACTTCTTTTAAATTCCTAATTTGAGAAAGACTGTCCAACAATTCCATAATCATCATAATTACTTTTAAAATATCCACTTGGAGGAAAAACATCATCAACATTTTGTTCACCATTGACATAATCATCTTCATCAGCTTCAAAATCCTTCTAATTTGAGGGAAATTATTCATCATCCCTCGCTTTAGTGCCTTGAAAATCTTCATGAGTATCTTCAAAATCCTCACTTGGAGGGAAAATCATCATCATCAACATTGTTGCCTTTAAATTCCCCACTCTGAAAGAGTGTCCACCAATGGCATAATCATCTTCATTACTTTGAAAAATCCCTCACTTGAGGGAAATTCTTCATCATCTCCATTACTCACTGAAAATCCTCACATGGAGGAAAATCTTCATCATCCCTTACCTTACTTGGCAAATAGTCACTTGAGGAAAATAATCATCATCAACATTGTTGCCATTAAATTTTCTCACTCGGGAAAGAGTGTCCCACCATTTCCATAATCATCATCACTAATTTTAAAATCCCCACTTTGGGGAAATTATTCATCACCCTCATTCGTGCCTTGAAAATCCCTCACTTGGAGGAAAATCATCCTCACCAATGTCATTGGATTTTCCATGAAAGTATTCACTTGAAGGAAAAACATCATCACCGACATTGTTGCCTTTAAATTCCCAACTCGAGAAAGAGTGTCCATTCATTGGTACCTTGGAAATCTCTTACTCCACTTGAAAATCCTCACTTGGAATAAAATTATCATCCCAATCATTTAAACTATGATCATAGTCTCCACTTCGACCTACATTTTGATTATTATATTTTCACACTATTAAACTGTTGAATAAATTGATCACCATCATATTCCTCCTCTTTATCATTGATTTTGCAAACAATAGGTGTGCTCGCTTAACCATAGACAATATATAACATTGTCACCCAACCATAGGCCGGCCACCTCCGAGTTAACTTTAACCTTGATAGAGAGAATAATTTCGAAGCAAAACCCTAGGTCCAAAAGGAAATCAAGGTATGCACTCACTCCAGAGCTAGCATACCAAGAAGAAAGTCCAAACCATAAATCCAAGAGAATGTCTAAGCCTAAACTGTGTGTAATACTATAGTTGGCAGATGCGAATCAAGAGTTACTCTCAAACTTATGCGTGACTTACTCTATCAGAATTATGTGCCGTGTGTACAAAATGGAGTTCGCATCTTGTATTTATACTTTTCTTAGCCTGCCCAGCCGCATTCTCTCTTCCTGAGGCTAAAGACTCAATATTAATTATTTCTTTAGCCAACTTTTATCTCTAGGGTTATGTCCAAAGCTTTAGGTTTCTTCTGCTTTCCAAAATATTCTATTTTGTCATGAGCACGTGGAGGTTAATACCTCCAAGAACTACCATAATATCAACAATTGGTGCCTTCAAAGTCCTTTTATTTAGGACTTTCCCCCGAGGAACATGTCAATAACATTGATTTCACTATGATCAAACTTATGAATAGTTGAAAAATATGATGCCTCATTTACATTACAAACATTCCCATTGCATTTGCTAGTCCCAAAAAAAGAGGTATGCAAACAATTTATTGATGCCTCTTGTAAATAAAATATTCTTTATCTAACGAATTCATCACTTCTCACTAAGAACAGGAAATGATACAAATGCTCAAATTTCTCCCTCAGGACAATCTTATAACTTGGTAATGAAATTTTCCCTCCAAAACTCCCCAAAAAAAAACATTCCCCTGGGAAATTCCAACCTCTCCCCCTCATTTTTCCCCTTTATTATTTTCCCTTCAAAAGTAAAACAACTAAAACTCTTTTATTTCATTATTTACTTGTTAATTACAATAGTTTTCATGTTTGTTTATTTATCCCACATTCATTAAACTTAGATATGATCCATTTAATTTTAGGTATATATGTAGATCATCTTCTTTTATTTTATCCACTCGCTATACTTTAAAAACAAATTTCTATACTATCCATATACATAGTCTTGTTTTTGTCTTTTACATTATGCGAAATATTGGGCAAACATTCAAGTAATAATTTGGAGTAATCGCCATGGTGAAACATTGAGAAGACATTCAAGGAAAATCTAGCATTTCAAAGATTAGTTAGTTTTTAAATTCTACCATTTACCAAAAAAAAAATTATAAGACTACTTTTGAATCACATAAGATTTTTTCATGCTAAAATTATAAAACCCTCTATTTTTTTAGATATTTTCTAATTTTTTTTAAAAAAAAAAAAAAAAAAAAAAAAAAATTGGGACCTTTTTCAAAGAAATTAAAAAAATTCTTGTGGATTTTTCAAAGTGCTATTTCAAATTAGGTATGTTTTTAAATTTTGCTAATTTTTATTACTTTAGTGAAAAAATTCATAGTTTTGGCCCATGGTGGCTACATCACAATGTCCTCCCATGCAAGATCGCGGATTTGGCTTCTATATGGGGTGCTTTGGGCGATGCCCTCGACATCACCCCTAGCCCCCCACTCCACTGCCACTTGCACCCCACAAGGCCATGGCTTGTTAGAAAGTCAGGGTTGGCTAAGCCCTGTGCTAAAGGCTTGGTCATGAGGTTGGGACCCCCAACAATCCAAGCCATGGCCTCGGTTGTGGACTTCACACCGAGGGGAAACCCCTGAATAAGCCATGGGCATGTCTGTGGATTGGCCATGGGGTTGGCTCCTCTACCAAATCACGGTTCTTGGTTTCCTTTCTCTGTTAAGTCAGCCCAGTTAACGGATTCTTACTGTGAGAGGGGGAAACCCCCGACTAAGATTTGGTGCTCCCATGGATTGATAATAATGGGCGATGCCCGACATCTCCTTAGCCCCCCGTAAGTCGAGGCTTGTTCCTAACATCGCCCCAATCACTCCATGGGTCAATTCTTTTATTTTTATTTATTTATAACTTCATACAGAATAATGTTTTTTTAATTCTATTATAATGTAAAGACCCACTTTTTCTTCATAGGGAAAATGGCGTGAAAGAGATTATCTATGAATGTATCCGATTGCAACTTGGTACAATGACATCCAAAAATTGCAACCGACCTCCATGAATTCTAGTAACAAATTGATAAAGACAACACCGAAAATGTCAGGGGAAATGAAGAATGTTAGAGAGTGGAAATTTGTTGAAAGTGAACAAACTGGAATATTCTTGGTTTGTTAAAGACAAACAAGACAACAATGGAGAACACATACTTGTGGCCAGGTCTAGTTTGAACATGTGCAAGGAAATTCATCATGCAATTAGTTGTTACGCAGATGATATATGTTTGCCGCATTACGTGATATATTGTTTATGCACTCGTCAAACAAGACATGATTTATATCAAGATTAGATATTGGTTTGAAATTGAGCAATTATAATAAGGATGAATGTTTTATAGAATTATGTGCATCCATCATTGATGATACATTGGAAAGACAATGTAAGTTTTTTATTTTTACTTTTTCATCCTTATTATTTTTAGTATGATGTTAATTGTTTTATTTTATTTAACACATAAATGTTATATTTTATTTTTACAGATTTTGTTGGAATTTCACATATGTTAGTGGGGATTTAAATTTTACTCTATAGAGAATAATATCATGTGGATGTCATCAATGTTTTCATATTGAAAATACACAAGAAGGAAATGGAAAATAAACAAAAGTAAATGTGTTAAAGCCGCAAGAGTGCATTAAGGAAGAACATGAAAGAACAAATAAAACTCCTCATTCTAGAAATCCTAAAAAACTTACATTTGAAAATGATGAAACCTAAAATGAATATTTTGTTGAGATTAGTCCTAATGAAACTATCACTCCTCGCGAAAAAGAATAAACAAAGATAAATGAAAAAGAGAGATGGCTTATGATGATTCCATTCCTATTGATTATGAAGAAATCGTTGATTTAGATGAAACCATTTAAATCATAAGAGGAAGAAAAACAAATGTTAAGTTGATGATGAAAAATTCATTGTTAGCTATGAATATTATAACGAAATTCCTAAAGGTTGTTATGAAATAAATAATTCGTGTGCTGATCTAGAGGGATGATGGCCATGAAAAAACAACACAAATTGTCATTCAAAATAGATTGAGGACGATGGACTTAGTTGATGATGGCCATACATTTCCATTGAATGTGAAGTACCCTTTATAAACCCACGGAAGGGAAAGAAAATATCAAATTAGAAAACCACCACTGAGATATGTGGCTGAATACCTGCTCCCTGGCTGGACCCAATGGAAGTTCCTAGGAGGGAAGAATTTGATAGGTCAAATTGTTTTGACTACAGATATTATGTGATTGGAGGAATCATTCCGGCAGAGGCTGAAGAGAATTGATGCAAGAATATCTCAATAATCCTCTTTTTGAAATAGTCAAATGCATAATTTATGCTAGTTTAACAAATTCAAAAAATTCTATCGGCATGGGATCATAAATACGTATAATGAGTACAAAATGTCCATGACTTTCACTCAAAGGGTGATATTTATCCACAATGATTTTTCTCTCAACTATGTCGGAGAGATCAAATGTTGATTACAAGTTTATGAAGCAAATGTTGTATGGAAATAGGCTTCCTAATTGATGATGAAAATGCAAAAGAAAAAATCGCAGCGAAGTGGTGTATTTAGAGTTGTGGATAAATATTTTCAATTGAGATTTAGAACTCGACATGTAAGGATTTGATATATGAGATCTTCACCCTATGGGAAAAATATTAGTATAAAAAATCGTGAGAGTTAAGAATGCTAAACCATTAATATGTAGCACAAGTAAGACACATTTTGAAATAAAAAATATACTAGACATTCAATTAGACCACATAACAATCTCTCTCAGAATCCAAAGAGGAAGGATGAGAAACTTCTACTGTTATATTATCAATGCAAGGGTCGCATCTGTCAATGGATCTAAATGTGGGATGACCCAAAAGTAACTTTGTTGAGTTATTTTGTATTTATGTTAGGATAAGAAAATTAATCTTATCACTTTAACATATCAATGTTTTTAAGTATTTTATTATATATATCATTACAACATTATTATTATTATTATTTAGTCACAAGGTGTATATAAGAACATGCAGGAAATGGTTAAGATGTTGAATGAAGAAAGTTGGATGATGTTAAACCTAACTATCCATATTCAAGCTCTACAACAAAAAATTGAAAACAATTTTTGTTGCATCTAAAAACAAAGGATTTTATTACATTCATATTATTCGCTTGTAGGTGGTTAATTTATTTATATTTTAATAGTTATAGATATATAACTATGCGTTTCATTTGTTTCACTAAAGATGCCAAAGAAGAATGGAGATGGAGTACCTGAAATCTTCATAAGTTTTATTCAAAAACCAAGTTTGAAACAGAAGAAGGGAAACATATCCAAACCTGGTTGAACTTGATGAAACCCCACTCAAATTTTAAATGGCCTTGACCTGCTCAATATAAAGTGATATTAGGTTATTATGAACAAATTGCAAATATTTTCCCAAAAAAAGAATACTCCCCAGTTATTGTGGATTTCCCCCATGGTTATAATATCCAAAACAATGGATATGATACTAAGCCTTATAATTTTACCAATATTTCAATAAAGTGGTTATGGAATTTATGAAAGTCACAACATCACCATTTTAGAGATTGGTTTTTCATTCAAACACAACAAGGATTAGTACAGTGAAGCTTCAAGGGAAAAAAAAAAAAGACAAATGGTGTGTAGTTTTATTTAACAATTAATACTGTGATGTTTAGCAATTAAGATTAGAAATCAATTTTTAATTCTACAAGTTAATTGAATTTGCATTTATTTATGTTACATGCACAAGCCTAATATTTAGAGCTCCAATAGATAACCATTTAAATGTGATGTTGAGAGTATAAGATCTTGCAACCCGGACAAAAGATGATTCTTATAATTCTATTCTTTGTCAATGTAAAGGATGGAGGGAATCCTAGTAGCTTATTGGTTTACAATGTTGTGGTTAAAAATCTAACATATGAGGAATAACATTTATCAAAACCCACAAACATTACTTCTAATTATCTTATAGATATACTTTCAAATGAAGGAGATTGGGTATTGGATTTGTTCTCACTCAGGTAAGAATTATCATCTAACATTTATGAAATCATACTTCAATCTTATATTATTTTAATTTATGTCTTTTACAATATTTAACTTCATTATTTATTTTGTATCTGGGTGATTAGGTACAACATTAGTGTGTTTCTTAGAGAAAGGAAATAATTGCATAGCCACATTGAAAGTGACCCAATACATTGCGGTTTTATTCAACAAAGTATTAATGTTATTCCATATCTTCCAAATGAAATGCAATAAATTGGCTTGAGAAAAGGATATTTTAGTGAATCAAAGGTGAAAAACAAAGGAACCCCTCAAGTACCATTATGAAGATTGATTGGAAAGGATCACTTTGGAGAACTTGTGGATATCAACGACTCAATGGAAGAGAAAAATGACACAATGGAAGCACAAAATGATGTCAAAGAAGATGATAATGTGTCTATTGAGAATGTTGGATTTGAGATATATGATATTGTTGATTAATTTTAAGATGTCCTTGAAGATGATGCTCAATTTTGCAATTTTTGATGAGCTATAACCGTAATGTTTTGACTTTCAAATTTTAAAATAAGAATGAATATGTATTTATTGTTGTTTTATGTTGAATCTATTTTATTGTTTTATTTTTAATTTTATTTGTATCTGAATCACTATACTAAGCAAAATTTTATTAAATGTTGTCATTTTCATAAAACGTATACTACATGGTAAAAAAAAAAAATTGTGGTAATCTTCTACTTTTTTGTTCAATTATGTCCATAAAATGCTTCTTTATTTGACATGCTATTTTAATGAATGCATTTCAAAAATGTATATTTTTTTATTATATGGTCGTGAAAATGTATATATTTTTTCTAAATATTAAAAATAGTGTTATTTAACCACAATTATTTTCATGTATTGAAGTAAAGGTAAACAATGGGTTAAAAAACAGATTTTTCCACTATATTTTAAAGTCCCCGAGGTGTAGGACAGTCGATGACGGAGTGTGTTGTTAAGCCACTCCGTGATGTTAAAGTCACCGGTTCGAAACCTGCGGGGACAAAAAATCCAACCATGTTAAGGGTTGGTGTGGCTCAGGCCGGGTGCGATCCCCAAGTGATTTTGACGGCTTAGATGCCCCTGAGTCGCGGTTTCTCAAGCCACAGGTTAATCGTGTAGCCAACAGGTCCCGCACAAATTAACAAAAAAAAATAAAAATAAGTATGGAACCATGAATTAATTAAGTAGACACAATTATATGAAAAATATTAATTTCAAAAAAGTAAATGGTAAAAAATAATTTTAAGATTAAAAGAAGCATGAAAAAATGACTAAAAACACCGTTGAAAAAAAAATTAGAACAATTTGAAAATTGATGAAAAATAAGCATTTAAAGGAAGCATTATGGATCAAAATATTTAAAATATAAAAAAAAAAACACCTAAAAAGGGAGGGTGGGTGCTACCGGTAACACCATTTTGAAAAACAAGGTAAAAATGTGATCCCCCCAAAAATGAGAACTTTGTAGAGTTCTCGTTAAGTTGGTAACTATGTTTGTTATAGAACTATGATTTAATAGATGAAAATCTCGAGTAATTAGAAATATTCATGTAGGATTTCATTTATGTTTTGAGTTTAATTTTAGACAATTAAAGGTTTTTCATAAGTAATGTTTGCACTTCATTAGAAGATGTCCCTGGTCAATAATTAAATGTAACAATTTAAAATAAAAAAAATCGTTTGACATTTTTGGTGTCGTTGCCAAGTGTTAAAATAATATAAATTGTAAGACACAAAGACGATTTCACTATAACATTTATGTAGTGTAAAATCCCGACGCATTCATTTTAGTGAGTATCTATAAATGCTTGGCATGTTGGTATTGTATGAATAGGGGTAGGGATACTAGAGGTAGATTTACTAGTGGAATAGGAAAAATAGTTCCATCCAACAATCCACACACCACTCCATCAATTTCAACTAGTGGTGAAACAAGAGCCACTCCATCCACCAATCCATTTGCAGGTAGAATCACAAGACGAGGATGATCAGGTAGGATTGTGGCTTCTCAAGCAAATGGAAAATCCAAAGAATAAGAAGGAACTTCCAAAGTAAGAGTTCTGGAAGCATCTCAAGAAGATGTAATACTTTCATCCCCTCCATAGGAAGAAGAATTGATCAGTGGTCAACCAAGATCATAAGAAATATCGATTACGAAAAATCCTATAGAAGAACCAAAATATTTGGTTTCATTAGAAGAATATGGACATCACATGAAAGATAATATATATGGAGTGGAAGGACTATTTGGAGATCGAGAATATGAAAGGTGAACTAGAGGTGGAGAGTAAGAAAGACCATAAGGTATAGGTACATCAAATGTCGAGGATGAGTTTGGATTTCCCATATTGGATCCAACTATGGTAGTTCAAATGCAAAATATTCTACCATCAACATTACTAGGCTAAGTTCCATGGTATGGTAATTGAGGATCTTGAAACATTTTTATTTTAATTTGATGTATTATGAAGAAGTTATGATTACTCTAATGATGCCCTAGAACTTCAGTTGTTTCAACCACTCTTAAAGAAGCAACCTTACGCTGGGTCATGGGATTGGAAACTGACTCTATCAAAACATAGGATGAAGTGGTTAAAATGTTTGTTGCAAAATATAAAGACTATTGTTAAAACCATGGTCTACGGGGAGAAATGTTCAAAATGACACAAAAAGATTATGAAAGCCTTGAAGACTATGTGGAAATATTTCATTATACTGTAAAAATGGATAAGAAACACTCTTAAAGTCACTTTGCTTCATGGATTAAGAGATGACTTAATCTCATGGGTAAAGGAGATGTGTTTCAATTGGGATATTCAGAAATATGTGATTTATGCAAGCAAATTTCTTGAGGAAAAGCTAAATATGGTAAGGGACCTAGAGATATTATTTCTAGAGTCAATAGATGAACAATTGGTGGGGTAAATAAAGATGAAATTTGTAATTTATTAGATATTTTTTGTTGGGTTTTTATATTCTTTGCAGTGAAATTCTAATTGAGGTGAATCGACTAACGATCAAAGTCGAGGTAGGTCGATAGTATCGACAACAAGTCGAAGTCGAGGTGGATCGACATCAATTCAAAGGCCGAGGGAGTCAATCGGGTAAAGTCGAAGTCGAATATATTGATGACAAGTCAACCAGCAAGAGGTCGAAGTGTGGGCGTGAGACTAGCGACTAGAGACTGAATGAAGGCTGACTGGTAAACCCGACTTGGAGTCAACTATAACAAAATCCTGGGATTTGTAGCCAATGATATGCATGGATATGTAACTGTTTTTGGGCGCCAATGTTTAGGATTTTTCTTGTTGTAAATCCTTAAAGAGGCATGTTGTAAGGCCATAAAGGATAATGAATGAATCATGTAATGTTGTAATACACTTATGCAAGTTAATGCATGTGTAGGTATAGGTTGTTGGTCATGCATATTTAAGCCGAATTGGCTACAGTGTTGTTCTTGCCTGTGCAAGAGGGTATGATGTTGATTGAGTCATAGGTGTGGACCAAGGCTAGAAATTTAACCTTTTATTTTGATTGAATAAGACAAAAAGAGAGAAGAACACTCAAAGGAATGTTGGGAAGCTTATACCAGTTAGAATCTCTGGTAAATAAGTTATTTCTCAGAAATAAATTGTATCTTCTGAGGATGAGTGATGGAAGTTCGGTGACTGAGAATTTAAATTTGTTTAATATCATGTTAATCCAGTTATTGTTTGTGGATATCAAGATCACCGATGAGGATAAGTGTATCAATGTGTTATGTTCTTTCCCAAACTCTTGGGATAACTTAGTCATGGCTATTAGGAGTAATACAACCACACTAGCACTAGAGGATGTGGTTTCTTCTCTGTTGTCAGAAGAAATGAGAAGAAAGAACATGGAAGGATCGACTAAAGATGTTCTGGTAGTGAGAGGTCAACCGATAGATAGAGATAAAGGCATATTCTCCTATAGAAAGTTTAAGTCGAAGGGTAGTTCTAAATCATTTGTTCAGTCAGCACGAAGATGTTAGAAATTTGTTAAAGTTGGGCATTATAAAAAGGACTATAAGTTGAAGGCAAAAAAAGTCAATGTTAGATCCGAAGAGAAGTAGTCGACTAAGAGAAAGATGACCTCAGACAAGGGAGGTGACGTGTACATGGCGTTGACCAGTACATATTCAGATCAAAATGTTTGGTTGATTGACTCAAGAGCATCCTATCATATGACACCACATAAAGAATGGTTCTTTGAATGAACGATAAGATGGGGTGATGTGTTCTTGGGGGACGAATAGACAACCATAATTGTCGGACGGGGAAGATTCCAAGTGAAATTGCAGGATGGGATGAAAAATACCCTTCTAAGTGTGCTACACATTATGGGTTTGGCAAGAAACCTGATATCTGTCAGCAAGATAAGTGATGCAGGTGTGCATACTCTGTTTTAGAAGGATTCGTGCAATATGGTCAGAGGTACAATGATATTAATGAAAGGAGTTCAGATTGGTACCTTGTAAAAGTTGTTAGGGAATGACGACTCAATTGGATGCAATAAAATCATTACTCCTAAAATCGAATCAACTGTAACTTGACTCAACTCGATGTCGACACAACTCGACTCGACTCGAGCTAATTCGATTCAAATTGACTTGATAAGAAATGATGAAGTCAACTCGACTAGGCTATGGCATGAGAGGATGGGACACATTAGAGAAAAAGGACTTCGAGTGATGCAAAGAAAAGTTATGTTCAAAGGTTTTCCTGAATGTGGTTTAAAAGTCAACTTTTGTGAACATTGCATATATTGGAAACAAGTTCAGGTGAGGTTCCCATCTAGAGCGATAAGGGAAAATGGGATTCTATAACTATTGCATAGTGATGTGTTTGGCCCAATTATAGTGTTTTCACTTGGTGGATCCATGTATTATATCTCCTTCATAGATTATTTTTCTAGGAAGACATGGATATATTTCCTTAGGAAAAAATCATAGGTTTTTGAGATATTTAAGGAGTTTAAAGCTCTTAAGGAAAACCAAACAGAGAAGAGGATTAAAGTGTTGAGAATTGACAATGGTGGTGAATTCTATGGAAAGGAATTTGATTAGTTATGTAAGTAGTGTGGAATATCATGCCAAAATACCACACCATATACCCCACAAAAAATGGATTTTTGAGAGAATGAACAAAACGTTGATAGATAAGGCAAAGAGCATGCTCAATGGTGTTGGGCTCGCACAAGAATTATGGGCGGAGACAGTCGAGACTGCAAGATATATGGTAAATATGTCTCCTTCATCAATGCTAGTCGACACGACTCCAAATGAGGTATGGTCAGGTAAGAATCCTTCGGTGGCACATCTCAAAGTGTTTGGATGTGATGCATTTGTGCATGTTCCCAAGGAAAAGAGGAGCAAGCTGGACAAGAAGGTAGTCAAATGTATTTTCATTGGATACAAAGAAGGAATGAAATCATATAATATTCGGGATCATGCATAAAGGAGAACAATGTACAATCGAGATGTGGTCTTCAGAGAAGTCTAAGGTAAGTACAACCTTGAGGAAGTTGTTCAGACCGAGAATAATCCTGACACGATGCGGTTTGAATTGAGGAATGAAGAAGATGATTCAGATGAGTCGAATGAATCCGAGGAAGAGGTGGAACAATTGACTCGAGTGATAAGGAGGTAAAAAAGAGAAAGAAAACCAGTGGAAAGGTATAGTTCACCCGAATTTCGTTCCGCATTTGTGTTAACTGCCATCAACAATGAGCCCAAGTTGGTCGGTGAGGAAGTCAAATCAACATAGGGTAAACTATGGAGGGATTTCGTGGTCGAAGATATGGAATCCTTGTACAAGAATGAGACATGGGATTTAGGCAAGTTACCTAGTGGAAGAAATATCGTTGGTAGCAAGTGGGTGTTCAAGAAGAATATTAATCCCATGAGACAAGTTGAGAAGTTCAAAGCTCAACTGGTAGCGACAAGATATTTCCAAGTCGAGGGAGTCAATTTCGGTGATATTTTTTCCCCTGTTGCAAAACTAACTTCCATTAGAGTACTAATGTATATGGCTGTAAAATTCGATCTGGAGGTAGAAAAGATGGATTTGAAGACAATGTTCCTACATGGGGACCTGGAAGAAGAAATCTACATGAAACAACCTGAAGCATTTATAGTAAAGGGAAAGAAAGAGTTGGTGTGCAAAATCAAAAGATCCCTTTATGGTCTAAAGCAATCACCAAGGATGTGGCACCAAAATTTTTACACATACATCCTTAGTTTGGGATTTGTTATAAGCAAATTTGATCGTTGCATATATTCCAAGGAAGAAGGTGGGTGTTTCATATATGTAGCTTTGTATGTCAATGAGATATTGTTGGGTGGAAACATCATGGATGCAATAAAGGAGGTGAAGAAGCAACTATCCTCCAAGTTTTACATGAAGGATCTCGATGCAAATAACTTCATTATGGGAATGGAGATTAAGAGATACTGAGCCTCTAAAAATATCTAGTTGAATCAGAAGAATTATATTGAAACAATTCTGAAATGATTCAACATGCAGGATTGCAAACCAGTGAAGGTGCAAATTCCTATGGGAGCAAGGCTTACTGTTGAATAGTGTCCAAAGACACATGAATACATAGAGGACATGACACGTGTTACATATGCAAGTGATGTTGGTAGTATAATGTATGTGATGGTCTGCACTCGAACATACATTGCCCATGCATTAGGAGTGTTGAGCAGGTACATGTCAATACCTGGAAAGGAGCACTAGACAATTGTCAAGAGAGTATTTAGGTATTTGTGTGGCATGAAAGACTATGATATATGCTACCAAGGAAAACCTGGAGGTGACAGTGGTAAATTATATGTACATGGCTTTATCGATGCCGAATGGGATGGAGATGTGGATCGACGGAGGTTGACCAACATATATGTCTTCAAGATGTTCGATGGAGCAATAAGCTGGATGATTAAGCGACAGGTGGTCATAGCCTTATCGAAAACAAAATGTGAATACATGGCGGCCACTCATGGAAGCAAAGAAGTGGTATGGATTCAAAGGTTGTGTTCAGGAATCAGTTTTGAGCAGAGAGCTATGAAGGTAAGTTGTGATAGTCAAAGCGCAATATTTCTGGCAAAGAACCTTGCTTATCATTTAAAGACTAAGCACATTGATGTACAATACTATTTTGTAAGATACATGGTGGAAAGTAATAAGGTGATATTGGAGAAAGTAGACACATTGGAAAAGATAACAAACTTGTTGACCAATTCTGTGAGTTTTGTGAATTTCTTTAGGTGCAGAGAAGAAATGGGCATTGTTTTCCTGGGTTTGTGAATGAAATTTTAGGAATCTCCTCTTTTTTATACTCCATTTCTCTCCATATATTGTTTTCCTTCTCCTCATACAATTCCCCTATAGGTGTACAATGTAAAATGAGAGGATGATTGAAATTAATTCCAATCCATTTGAGCTTCATCTTTCTTAAGGTTTCCTTGCACAACTGTGCCATGAATAAAGCATCCTATATATTATGCGAAGGATGAAGCTACATTCTTTGGAGGTCAATGGGAATCCCATCCCATTTACTTTGGCAATCCTAGAGTGTTGCTTCTCTAGAATCTTTGATCTTGGCCTCATAG